>JAMKCH010009197.1:0-33960 GCA_023653785.1 Ophioderma brevispina
GTATCTTAAAAACCAATGTACGACCTTACAACAGACTACAGACATTTGCCAATTACACTCCCCATAGCTAATAACTCTGAATTCAGAGTCACACACTATGTGAAGTCAAGATTAGAACCAGTTTTCAGTACCCCCATCAAGAGGGCAGCACCTTTCAGTCGCATTGGGTTTAATTGCCTGTCAATCAAATCACTATTGAAAAATCAATAGCTTTATATGGTACATGAGCAGATATGAGCTGCACCAATTCCTGTTTCCTGTAAGCCAAATCTAATTGTTCTCCACCCAACCCTCTTTCCCTCTGTTTTCCCCCACTACCTCAAGAGCAGGACCCTGGAGGGAAAGGAGGGACCCTGCCAGGATTGACAGTGAATTGGAACTAGTGACTTTATTTCCAATGGGTACTGCCCACATCTCAAAGTTGAAGACCCTAGGGGGCGACAACCAGAGTGTGGACCAAAATCTGCTTTCCCCCCAAACGGGAAAAGCCACTTCCATGGTAAGATAAAGATTTATCAAAGACACATCATTACGTCTCTTACCGTTCTGGGGGGGTAGGGAGGGGTTTATAATAAAAATTGATTTCGCTATTGAACCTACACTCAAAATTCCTCTAAAAGTGCCATTTCTTTCACAATATGAACTTTTTCTTGTTTTTTCTCACTTTCGGATCAGCTAAACTATCACATTCAAATTTTATGCTTTATTAAAATGGTTACCCGCTAACACAATGCCAAAACCTAGGGCGCTTCTCTCTGCTTATCCTGTCCTGCCAGGTCCTTTGTCATACCGCCGGCCTCTACACTAAATAGCTTATTGTGGTTTACACCAGTACATGATAAACACCGATGAATAATATTTGGTGTTTGAGGTCACACTGTACGGAATTGTGGCACCATATTACGCTTATAAAATATGGGATATCATGGAAGGCTGTGATCTAAAGTCGAATTTTTGATACGCACATATAATAGAAATTACGAATCAGATAAAAATAACTGCCTGTCTTAATACACAGCCAAAGCTATCCAACCACTTGCAGGTTATAGCACATCAATGCCAATAACAAAACGCAAAATACAAATTTTGATGATTTTTTTTTGTGTTTCGGATCAGCAATCGCTGTCTTATCCCTTTAAAGCCTAGGTGTGGTAATAATAAATTTGTACATGTATTTCACCAGGCTCGGATCCAGGGAGGGGCGTGCGCCTCCCGGTAATTCTGCAAAATTTTTGCAAAATCATCCCATTGGGAACAAGTTTCAGCCTTCACCCCCCCCCCCTGGACCGCTCCTGGTCACTGTAAATATAATTAGAACTTGGAGTTAAACACATTGAAGAAAAAGTACTCCGTATTTTTATTGATTTCTTGATTCTTGTGTTTGACATCACCAGATTTCCTCTCAAACTGAGTGCAAAGGATCCTTGGCCGCTGAAGTGAGTTGAATTATTACTTCATATTGTGAAATTCATCAGTCCTACAGTATTTACAGTGAACACCATAGAAGAATGCCTTGAATTTCTATCCATAATCATAGGTGATCCTCTCAATAAACAGAAGAACTTGCCACAGATTTGATTTTTTACTTGCAAATTTATGGTTTAAAATACATTTATTCTCTTTGCTCCTTTATCTGGACCATAACTCAGAAAATTGAATCCATCAATATGTTTTTGGTGGTGGTGGTGGGCCATAGGGAGCTGGTCACTAATAGCACTGGAGCCATATGATATTTCAGTGTTGTATTTCATGTTACATAAAATCACTCAAAAGAATTTGAAAAATATATTAAAAATCTATCACGTACTTTATTTTTTCATTAATTTAGTAGCTTTAAATCAGCAAAGTTTTTGGTGTCAAAACCAAGGTTCGGCCATTAAAAACAAAACATCATTTATCACTTATATGTTAAATTCATAATGCAGGGTAGGTAGTTGTTACTAAATACGTTTTTCTGAAGCGATCTTTGGGGCTGGGATGGGCAGGGATGATTATCAAATGTAAAGATGTACTGTCTTCAGGTATATATTGGCCAGTTGTCCCAAGATATCACTTTTGTCCACCTTCGGTCATTTAATAATCTGAACAGGTATACTTGTCCGGTAAGTAAGTATAAGCTGGCCTGTGCAAACCTATTACACCCAATTCTGATACTTTGGAATTAATGAAGGCAGCTATTTTTGAATTTTCAATTTAAAAAGAGCCGGGAATCAAATCATTGCGTATTATGTTTGAAATGAAAGGCTTTGAAAATTGTACCTCGAAACTCGGCAAGTGAATGAATACAAGCCGCACAAGATAATCTTTTAAATCAATGGATTGTTGCTAGTTACCATCACTGCAGAGGCCACATTTAATTTTTTATTTACTTTCTTTTGTGAAGATCACATTGAGGTAAGTAGAGTAAATGTAATCAGGGAACAGTCTTAGTTAACATTGATGTTAATGTCAGGTACAATGGATGAGGGTAATAACTACTTTTGTGTGGTGGCCTTTTTTCGTCCAATAATTCTATTGATCTTTTCCTTGGTAAGTAGCCTCTTCTCCATGCTAATGGAACGGCTTGGTCACATGGTTGGAAGATCGGTCTGGGGAAAATACACTTTAATCAACTTAATGAAGGCACAACGAGAGATTTCACAGATCATGTGTCCAAACACCCTTAAAAAATCGAAAATCATATTTTTTGGCCACTGGATGTCAAGCTTTCCATCAAAACTATCCCCATCTGAAATGGATTAAGTTGAGAATGTTTCTTTGGTACAAAAATGTGAAATTTCTAATTTCGTATCGGAGCAATAGGAAATTCAGCCCTTGTTTTACATTGAAATTATAAGCAATCAAAATCACCTTTTTTCGCTTTTTAAGACTTCTGTGGCCAAAAGTACGTGTTTAAGGAATCTATTGAGGGTCTAATCTTTTTGAAATTACATTATGACACCAATATTTGGTGTCGCAGAATCTCTTGTTGCACCTTTAAACTATATTCTTTTCTTCGTGTGGAGAGAGAGCGTATTTTTTAGCATGGTGCTTCTGTTTTGCATTTATCAGGGACATAGGAAGCAGAGGAGCAGGTGCCACCTCCACAAATATATTTGAGTTGAAATTGGGAATAAAGAGACTGTATTCATGAGTAAATTAGCCCTTCTTTCACCAAGGCTTGGTTATGACACCCCAATATCACTCTTGGAATAAAGATGTCTTGTTTCCCCATCGTCACTTATTTAAAGGAGGATGGTCCCGATTTAAGTTAATATAAAGTTTTCATCTTTGATAGAAGGGCCTTCCCCCAAACCCCATCTGGTAAAGTTTTGCGCCGATATTTCGATTTGTTTTGATGTGAGAGCTCAAAACGCGATTTTATAAGCCCCCCAGAGTACTGTGTAAAATTAATATTGGTTGACCAAAATGGGGCATATTTTCACTCATAACATCCAAACCAAACATCATTTAGCCCTAAGATTTCACAGTACAGAGTAAATGACAAAAATAGCTTGCTTCTGTTACTAAAATTTTGACCACTTCTGAGAAAATCTGGGGCCCCTGGGGATGAGGCTATTAGCAATCGGACCATGGACCTTTAAAGGCTGACTAAGAGATTTCCTGCTCAATTTTCAAACAAATTGTGTTTTTTACATAAATACATAATGCTTGTCCATCATTGTGTGAAATAACTAAGCTCAAATCGAAGTATTTCATTATAAAAAAATCACAACTTTGTTATAAAATTCTGGATCCAGAATTTTTGTTATACCCAGTATCCTATGGCATTGTTATACTGTGCATAGGTTTACTGCATGATAATGGAAAATCCGATTCATCTGTAACTTTGGAATTAAGCATTTTACGTGACTATCTTTAGTTCGAGATTACTATTTTTAATTACCACACAAAACAATTATATTTCGAAATCTCTAAGTCAGCCTTTAACTTTATCTGCCTCCCTTTTGTTTTTAAGTTGGTACAGTAGCATTGTGACAAACTATGACTTTGGGGGCCAATTTGATTGACATGCTTCGTACATGTAATCGTAAGGCATACCTAAGCAGATCAATGCATTTTTTTCCGGTTGTTATATGTACATCAAATTAAAAAAAGAAAAAACCTAAAAAATTAAAAAAAAAAAAAAAAAAAAAAAAAAAAAAAAGCTTCCTGTAGAGGCTTTCTTGGGTTATCCCCTTGTGATTCTGTTACATTGCTGAAAACCACCCAGCTTTTCTGCCCTTAACCCAGACCTTTATCCTTGGGCCATGATTTGACAATGACTATTTAGCGGTAATTTTTTCACAATTGTTACACTTTTGGAATTGCTTTTTTGTGATTTAATTCAGAAGGCATGAAAATAAATCCTCAAAAATATATAACACTCTGTTGTACAGTAAGACCTGAGTCTTATGAGCAGACATATTTATGCTGGGCGTAATGGAGGAAATTCAACTTTTTTCAAAAGAAAACTCTTTGCATCTCCATTCAAAAATTTTGCACCCCCCCCCCCCGATTTTCTCATTTAAAAGGTCATGTTCCCCTCTTTTCTTCCTGTTGATTGTGATAAAAATGTTTCATGTCCCCTCCCGATCACATTTTTGTTGTGTTCCCCCCTCAAATCCTCCGTTCCCCCTGGTGTAAATCTCCCTTAGAAATAATATCTTTAGTCCCAACTGTCCTCTTTAATAATTTAAGTTGCTATTGTGTCATAAATTTTGATATTTCTACTATCACTCATCAATGCTTTATTTGCCCTTTGACTTATTACTAACAACAGGGAATGGTGGAGGGGGGCACCTATATCATTAGGTCAAAGGTCAGAAGTGGGGAAGCTCTATGGGGGACAGGGTGGGATCCTGTGTCGTTGGTTCAGGATACAGAGGTGGGTGAGGCGTGTTGTGAGTACTAAGGCAAAATATCCAAGTTGGTACGATCGTCTTTAGGCAGGAAAAACTATGTAATGTTGGCCCTTGAACATGTATTGAGGAAATCTCCTTTGTAAACTGTATGATTGCTTTAAACATTTTCAAGGGCCAAAATACCGTGACATGGGAATCATCTGTGGTCAGAATATTGTTGAAGATATCATGACTATGGCATGCTCACATTCTTTAACATTTTCCCTGGACACATGGGAGCTATGATTAAAATACGTGTACAATTCATAGCTGCTTTATGCATATTTACACCGGTAAAATGAATTTCTCATATTTTTTTCAAATTATATTTTTACCTTCTTCTTGGAAGTCCTGGTCCCCTCATCATGATGATTTCTGTGTATAGAGCTGGATCTTCTCTATCGATGTATGCTAGAAACCTATGACATGTTCACAACATTCAGATTTTTTATGTAATGTACAGTTGCCAATACTTTCTTATTTTAGCCAAAAATCCGGTAAAAAAAATTATCGTATGTGTGATTTTTAACCAAAATTCAAATATTCCTATACTTTTTTACACAAAACTAAATTTGTGAGGGTGCCATGTATTATGACGTCATAGAAGCAAGGTGTTGAGAGTGTTGGAATCATAGGATACAGGAGACCCATGGCTATCCATTGATACCAAAATTAAGTTCATAGGGCACTCAGTATGGAAAATCTATGGGGGTTGCACCCCTGCTGATTAGACTTGTTACAAAAATACCTGATAAACATTTTGACCAACTTAGATATTCTTGCTTTGTTTGTACATTCTCTGATTGCTGTGTTGCAGTATTTTGAACAGTTAGTGTAGCAGTATAAAGACTGTCAGTTTCAACTAAATCATAGAACACTTCATACCTTGAATCATAATATTATAAGTACCTGTTTTACCTGCTCTTGCTTATGCTAAAAAAATCCTGTTTAAAGGCTGTCTCGGAGATTTCGAAATATAATTTTTGGGTGTTTTTTTTTTATTATTTGGTGTGTTTTAATTAAAAGTTATAAAGTAGAACCAAAGATAGTCAAAGTCTGAGATGAATCGGGTTTTTCGTTTGGATGCAGTAAGCATTTAGTAAATTTAAACAGTACCATAGGATACTGAGTATAACAAAAAGTTGGATCCTGAATTGTACTATATGAAGGACATGATTTGAGCTTAGCTATTTCGCACAGTGATTAGTTAGGGACAAGCATTAGTACATTGAAAAACACATGATTTGTAAGAAAAATTGAGGGTGCCTTCATCTGGGAAATGCTGAGTCAGCCTTTTTAAGTGACAGGAGAAGATTATTTTAGGATACGAAATTTGCCTGATATCGTAATCGGCCCTGCTTTGATTTTGTAGTGCACAACAGAAAATACTAAAATGAATCATCTTATTGATCAAGACGGCGTTCGTTTTCGGCCTTATTACTTCAAAAGCATTCCAATACGAAAAAAGTCTGCGTTAAAAAATGTGGGGACTTCTTTCTGGAAATGTCCTGTGTGCCTCGCCATGGGGGGGGGGGGGTGGACACCCTCCAGTGACCTCAAGAAAATTTTTAAAAAAAAGGAAAGCAAAGTGAGAAGAGAGAAGAGAAAAAGAAAATAAGGAATAGAGGCTTCCCCTCCAGTGACCTTCAAGAAAATAAAAAGGAAAAGAAAGAGTGAGAAGAAAGAGAGAAAAAGAAAAACCAAATGAGGGCTAAAGCAAAGGCTTTGTTATTTTTTTTTTGTTCCATTTGCTAGATATCCTTTAAAAAAAGTCGTTACCAAAATTTAAGTTGATTTGATAGGCTAATTTTACATCTTTATGTCAAAAACTATTTGTGTCAAGGTCGGGTGGGCGGCCTTGAGCACCCAAAACCTCCCATGACTATACTAATGCTGCAATACTGAGATTCACAGTTTGGAATTACAGAAATCTCAACTTTTTGTGTCTTGTAATACATGGGCAAAATTTCACTGAATCAAGTAAGAGTTAAATAAAAACTATAGGCTTACCATTTCTTCTCCATTTACCACAGTACTATGAGAACATTTACAACTTTTGAGTTAGTGTGTTTCAAAGCTTGCGTTCCAAAGTTATTTGGTATTTTCTCAAGGTCCACAAAAAGAAATAAGACAGGGGCCATTCACACTGAAGGAGGCAGATCATGGGCACCACTGATTTGTGACGATTCACGCTACTGACAGCAATAGATGAATATATTTTATATGCGTTGAATTATACTGAAATAAACAGAATTTAAAGCTTTTCCAAATTATTGGAGACAATATAATGTTAGGTATACAGCATTGCGTATAAAGGTTAGTGATGGTGATGCGTCTGTTTGTCCATACTATGGGAGCATGTTCATGAAAGTTGGTGGGAAGAGAATCGAAAGAAAAATCTTACAATGTTACCTGTTGCACAGAAAAACAATAATGGGACTGGGTTATTTGATTCACATTGCACGGAAGTTCTTGCATGGGCTATATGGGGTATTTACAGATGCCGATTGTTAAGTGGATCAAAATGTAACAAGATAGGAATTCTATTTTTGCAGCATAAAAGACACCCTAATGTCACTTAGAAACACTGTTTTCCAATTTATTGAACATATTTTTACGCTTTTCTTACAGCCAAGTTGCGGACCACTGTATGAAATCATACCCAAACGGTTGCATATCATTCAGACATAGATATTAAAATTTATACTTTTTTTTTAAACACCCCACACGTAACAAGTGGAAAATTACAATATAGATAATGCGTATACATACTTAAGATAGAACCTTCAAAGGCTATATTTTTGGTAAATTGTGTTTTTGTTTAAGATTTAGTCTAAAATCTCTACTTATGTTTGCTTAAGTTTGACTGAAATTAGAGTTATGAGATGTATTATTAAATAGTTTAACCATATGGGAATAAAAGCACTATTTCTTTGGTATTTCTTCTTATCAATTCTTCGGTTCTAATATTGAGCTATTCTGACACATTTCAGTTCATTTCTCGTGTTGTAACTGTTTAACTATGATATTTAAAAACACCGTTTATTTTTAATAATTACTTTAAAAAGGAAAAAATAAACAGTATAAAAGACCCATTAAAAGTTGGGGACTTTTGCAATTTGGGGCTAATGGATCTAGTGCCATTTTGTCTAACTCCCAATTGTTTTTAATATGCTTGAGTCTAAGTCTTTACATTAGCTAATAATCCATTAAGTCTAATTAGCCATGTAGTCTCAGATTGTTCCTGCGTTTAAATGCGTTAATATCCAATATATAACGATGTGGTCAATTGGGTATTGGGTATTGTAATATCTATCTGGTTCTAACACCCATTTGGTCATTATCCAGCATGGTTTAACACCCATTTGGTGTAATTTAGCTGGGATCAAATACCCATCTGCGTCTATATCCACTTGTCGCATACCCATAAATTGAATGTTCAAGATGAATCAGTTTGGTTTTAATGGTCTAATGGGTATTAGTCTATAACCACTTGGCTATTAGACATTTGTTAGATAAATTGGATGGTAGACTAAATGGCCTAAGATAAATTGGATGTTAGACCAAATTGGATTAGACCAAGTGGGAATGAATTGCCCCCAATCATAATCTAATTTTTCAATGTGAAATCAGTGTGAAAGGAGATATATTCCGCCGGGAGCCATAGTCCGTAGACGACAAACAAAATAAAGCGTTGAAAACTAATGTTGCGTGAAGAGTCAACTGAATTGAGTGCTCTATTTTTGTGTCGCCTGCCTTAAAGAGACACTGGCACATTTGAAAAATAGTGCACCCTCAAGATTTTTCAAAATCGATATTTTTGCATGGTTGTAAGGCTTTTATGTACAAAAGCCCTCACCCGAAATGATTAAGACCAAATCAGCTTCCTTATGGGTAAACGGAACGATTTTATAATTAAATTCAGCAGACGACGAAAATGGCGTTTAACACAAGAACACGCACGCCGTATGCATGTTTCCCACGCTATGCACACTGTTTGATCGGTCTATAACCTTTGTGGTGTTAATATCAGTGAGTACGAGTCAAAAATATTCATGTAATATACACATTTGTTGATTAAAGTTATGGCCTACAAATTACCTGGATGTCTTTATCCTCATATCAATGTGCCTATCTGTTTTTGGTATGTTATTTTTATGTGTTAACTATATCTCTGTTCTTCCAATGGCCTAGACTATCATTTGAGAGCAAATTGAAGAAATTTCATATTTTGTGAAAATGTGCCAGTGCCGCTTTAAGCAGGAAGACACAGAGGGATCACTTTGTCCACAGTTGTCTGTTGTTATTGTTGCCGTGAAGAAGGAATGACATTTGGGATTTAAACCAAGCTTGAGTCATATATGCAACATGGGATCCCTCATTTGTTAATGAGGTCAAAGGTCACATACCCAGGTCAAAGGTTATGTAAGGTCAAGTTGTAAGGTAGGCTGAAAATGTTAAATTGACCTCAATTGAAAAGTTGGAGTTCAATTGGAACCAAACTTGGTTTATGGAGATTACATGCAAACTCTCATTTGTTTATGAGGTCAAAGGCCACATCAACGTCAAAGGTCATATGAGGCATATCATTTGCAGGCGACACATGCGGTCCGAGGGGAGGACCGATGTATTTGTTTACCATTGTGTATAAGCATGACTAGTGTGCATGTGGTCTATCATATTCGGGGTTTTTGTTCATAACGTACATCAAAAGGAAACGTTTCTTGGTCTTAAATTTCATTCGGATGAGAAAAAAAAGCTTTTTTCTGATACTAAAATCTCAGTTTTTATGGGATAAATTGGGTGGAACTTGGTTGTTAAAGGGATAAGCAGTGATTTTTCCTGATCCAAAAGACAAAAAATCATCAAAATTCGCATTTTGGTATTTTTTTTACTGGCATAGATGTGCTAACACAACCTACAAGGCAGTACTTTTTTGATTATGTAATATCTATACGTGCATATCAAAATTCCGACTTGACATCAAAACCTCTCCCAGTGAATATCCAAGATTTATTAGCGTGATATTGTGTACCATGACCTGTACACTTTGATCTTAAACACAAACATTATTGATCTTTGTTTATTCTGTACTGGTGTAAACCACTATCAGCTGTTTAGTGTAGATTTTGAGACACAATCGCCATATGTCTATTTACCGGACACAGTTTGACAAATTTCCTCAAATACTTCATTTTGTTTCACTATTTGGTTGTGTGTTGGTATCCTACATTAAAAGTAGTTATATGGAATTGGTACATACTATATCTTTTGAGTTATACGACTAAATAATACTTTCCATATTTGTTTTATTCCTCTGCATTATTCGTCTGCTTACCCCTTTAAGCATGTCCCCACCGTTTTGATAATTTTTCAAAGAAATTTTATTTTTTAATACACCTTTGAAATGTTTTTTTGGCGCTGTTCATAACAGTTGACCAAGTCCACATTAAGAGAATTTGCATCAAAAATCTGCCACATAAGCTGGTTTAGATGTAAGCAATTCCAGGGGGAGGGGATGGGGGCTTCCCCCCCCCCACACATTTTTTGTCTCTTCTCCCCCCCCCCCCGGCCCGAAAGAATGGAGTGATTTTTGGCAAATTTGGCGATTTGGGCAAAAATCGCAAATTTTTGGGGGCAAAATAAGCGATTTTGGGGGCCAAAAATTGGTTAAACATCTCCAAATATTTGATACTTTGCCACCCACCCCGAATTTCACTTTGCCCCACCCACCCAAAAAATCACTTTTTTCCGTCGCCTTTTCTTTCCCCCCGTTTGGCCCCCCCCCACCCCAGAAAAGAGGTCTGGTGCCCGCAGCCACTGGCCATTCACTGCAACTCTTGATTTCAATCTCTACTTAAAACCATAACGATGACTTTTATATCAAAGGACCTTACCTACCAAATACACTCGCGGGGGGTGGCACATTTTATTTTAAATATTTTTTATAATTACATACGCTAATATTCGGCATATTTTTGTCAATGGGGGGTTTTTGAAGTAACATCACCATAATACATGGATTAACTTTACACCTACTCTGTAGCATTACTTTCCAAACGTCTTAATGGAATAAAGCACATGCATATTAGTTGCCAGAAGGGTGTAATGAAGTTATGTCAATTCTCATGAAATTTGAATAATCTGTAAATGTGACTAGTCTGCTTTAATTATTGAATGTTTTTTTAATGAAAAACCCAAATGGGGTGTACTGAGTGCAGCTCAAGAAGGGCGATATTACAGGGTTAATTTATTTTTCATCTTTCGGTATGGATGATTCGTTACTGCTATTGTATATTTATTCATCACCGTTTTTTATGAAAGAGAAAAAATATGATGCACCAAAATCAGTCATGGATACTTGCACGCGCCAGTGTGCTTGGAGCACGCGTTGAGATTTATTGTATTGCAGGTGTGGGGTTTTGTTTATTTTTTCGTTTGAACATAAGGCCTACTGCATGGGATTGGAGTTCATTGCGGATTTTTTTTTTAATGTTCTGCTGTAAATAACTTCTTCATATTTTTATTTCTTGGCACTGGAAATCAATCAATTGCACTCGAATCAGTTTGACCAGACTCTTAAATTGGCACCGCCCCTTCATAGGGGTGTGCCCATTATTCCATCGTCAAATTCAGTGCGCGTGCATTGATTTTTTGCCATTGCACGCGAAGATAAAAATATGCAGATGTTAACCCCTTATCCTATATAATGTGCACATAGAGCTACTACTCTGGTGCAACAGAGCTTTCATACAACATCGTGACAAGCAGGTGTCCCGAAAAAATTGAAAATTCTTGATTTTGGGGAACTGGTTTGTAAAGCTTTTATATCAAAAAATATCGCCATTCTGTAAGGTTCGAGCTGTGAACTGTTTATTTGGTACCAATATTGTGAATTTCTAACGTCGTAATATGAGCAAATACAAAATTCATCCTGTTTTCTATTGAAATAGACATAGCACAATCACTTTTGTTTTTCATTGTCAGATTATTTCTTTTGCCAAATAAAGCAAGGGAATATTTGAGTGTCTAATCTATATGAAACACTACATATTGCACAAGAAAATAACAAATTGGAAAAAAAAAAAAGTTTTAACTAGACTTAAAATCTCTCGTTGCACCTTCAATCCGGATACCTTGCCTTATTTTTTTTGGCAGTATCTGTGTTTATACAAAATATGTTGAATACGAGGGGTGAATTATAAGTTCTAGATCCTAATTTAGAACGAGATAGGCTACAAAGTTCAAATTACACCCTCTACAGTTTCATTCTTCAAATGAAAAATCAAGTTTCATGTGAATATCTGTTCTCTTTTTTAACTTGCAGGTGAATCAAACATTGAGAGTTTTGCCGGACCCATTGAAGCAATTACGCGAGAAAATTAGAAAGTTGAGGAGAGAAAAGCTGACATCGGGGGGTGTGCTCTTCCTCATCTGATAATGGGGGGGGGGGGGGGGGGAAACAATGCCGCAGTCCATGGGTCTATGGTAGCCATGCTGGCAATCCATCAGTGTGGCTTCAATCTGTAGAACATCAGCTTATTTACCTGAATTTGGCACCGTCGGACTACTATCTCTTCCCCAAAGGATGATAGGACACTCCTCAAACTTTTTCAATTTTTCGGTTAAATTGCTTCAATGGGTCCGGCAAAATTCTCAATGTTTGATTACTGCAAGTTAAAAATAGAACAGATATAAACATGAAACTTTGGGAATTTTGCATTTGAAGAATGAAACTATAGACGGTGTTTAAAATTTGAACTTTGTAGCATACCTCTTTCTACCTTAGGCTTTGAACTTATCAATCCCCTCGTAGACTAGGTATGTAGGTATGTTTTGAAAGATATGTAGGTCTAACATCGTGTTAGCGTTACATTTTGAAAGGAAGTTACATAGTGAGCGTGATGGTGCTTTAGCTGTATTAAAAAGTTGTATAAAAATCCAGCTCGATTCTTCCCTTTATTGTAGTTAATTTTGCTCGGGTTAACCTCACAGTCTCAAGTATTCCCATATCATCTGGAGCCATAGCTGGCCTTTTCTAAGTCTGCCTTGACTGTGGCTTCATTGAATTGTCGGGAGGGTTTTCTTAATGCAAAAAGTAGACATTATTGCTGGACATAAGTAAACAAACAAGCTCCAATCGGATGTCCTGTGTCTGCAGGAACACCCACAGAGGAAAAGATAGCATTGCAACCATACAGGAATGTCCTTGCCATCGAGACGACCACCACCGAAAGTTTCTAGAATTGCTATATATGTGGAAACGGGCATCGTTGTAGAAGCAACTTCAATATCTGCGGACAACACCTGCAAACATCGCAAGTCCTCATCATTGAAACTCAGCGATATGTCACTTAGTTACATGAGAGCTCTAAAACTCCATTAAATTACATTTAAGTGCCCTTAATTCAATCTCGGAATTCCGCCACAAACCTCATTCTCATTGGCGACTTCAACAGCCCTAGTGGCCCATTGGGGCTACAATTAACCAATAAAGACGGACAAGCGGTCGAAGAATGGATAGACGGTCAACATCTATGTCGCCTTCGCGACCCTAAGCTGACACCAGCAGTATAGTGCACGTTGAAGAGATGGTTACAACCCCGATCTGCGATGTTTGCAAAAACATCCCAAACCTGTGTAACAGATTGTCTTCTGGGTCCCTGTACCACCGACCAATCAGTATCCAAGTCAAACGCTGCAGTAAAGGGGCCTGTAAACGGCGGTTTTTACTAACCTGAGAACAAAAAGTATCTCGGCAGTTTTTCGATCAGTATTGTGCCAGTCAGACGAATTTTGAGTGTTTTCGAAATATAATTTTGTTTGAACTAGGTCGTGCTCTTTCATTTAAAGGAAATAGGTCATGATTCTGAATATTTGGAAAATTTGTTATGGATGGAAAGCTTAAGTAAAGTAGATTACAGAAATCAAAAATTAAGTTGAAAATTGTCCACATTGTTGGTATTTGCCCTTTTAATTTTCCCGCCCAATAGCTCACTCGAAAACGATTCCGACAAATCCACAACGCAGGCAAATGGTGACGTCAAAGTGATGACCATCCATAATTACGTCGTTGTGGACCCATTCATATCGCAGTGTTGCACACTTCAATAATAATTACAAAACAACGAAAAATGAAACAAAATATGTCATTCTATAAATTATTTAGTTGCAAAATATCAAAATTTTATTACTTTCATTAACCACAATATTACAGGTCAGCAATAAACAATTCGAGTCAACACGAGGTTTTGGTCACACTTGACGTCACGAGGAGAGCAAAAATTGGGCGCTTTTGATCAATGAAGCCGCGTGTGCGAAAAAGCCGCCCGTTTTCTTAGTATGTCAAAAAGCAAAAATTAAAATGCCTCTATGTTTAATTTTACATCAAATTGTATTCTTTCTTTTTCGGGAATTCGTGAGTATTACATATATTTTATGAAGTAAGTCAAATAAACTGAGATTGACAAAAATCTTGACCTCCATTATTTCTTTAACACCTCGCTTGTAAAAAAGCGTGAAAAAATAACTGAGATAGCGCGCCCGAAAGATGCAAACCCCCCAACCAAAAGTTGCATTTTTTTTATTTTTCAAATGGTCACTGTGTGGCTACAACGCAATAATACGTGTGTTTGATTTTACGCAAAGAGGTGTTCCGACTTGCATGAGCGAGAAAGCCTACTTGCAGTCTTGATGTGGTACACGTGTTTCGTGCCCAGTACACTGCAATGCCCCATGAAAAATCCAAAAACTGCAACTTTTGCTTTTGGGGGTTTGCCGTCCTTTCGGGCGTTCTATACTAGCCATTCTGCCACGTTTTTTACAAGCCAGGTATTAAATGAAAGAGCAAGACCTAGACAATTTAAAAATGTATATTTCGAAAAACTTCAAAATGGTCTGACTTATGCACAATACTGATCAAAAAAACATTGCCGAGATACTTTTGTGCAAGGTGTATATGAAAGCAGACTGGCAATGAATCACTGTTGACTTGGATATCAGAACGTGAAGAGGATTGCTCCAAAGCCACATAACTATGTCAATTGCCAAACTAGTGAACAAGACTGTCCCGAGATTAGTACCCAGGGCGGGCCCAGAGCTGTAGGATGGAATATATAACAGGCCTTCCAAGGATATGGCAAACAATATCAAGAGTATAACACAGGTTTTGAAGCTTGATCATTTCTCAGCGAAAACAAACTGCTAAAAGGTGAGGAGATGTCGGAGAGGATCTCCAGAAAGATAAAAAACCTGACATACCTTAATTGAGTTCACCGATGTGACCCATAACAGCAATTTGAAAGCACGGTTTACCATCTGAACATTCGAGGGGATCCAACAGAACCCCAACAGCAGCCAAATGTCAATGTTATACCCAACCAAGTTGCCCACCAATGATTTTAATGCAATTGCAGGAAGAACACCAAAGAAGATCAAACCAGACCGTAAGAGGTATAGTGGGACCTGGTTTCACTCGCCCTGCAACATTGAAGAACTGGAAACCGGTATTGCTAAAACATCAACCATGAAAAGCAATAGGCCTGAAAACAATTCAACTGAGCAGCTGATAAAAACTTTGCCCCAGTAGCATAGGGGTTGGGCTTTTGAGTTCTACATTTGCTTGTCTGCCTTCCAATATAATGGAGGAAATTCCTGAAGTTTCTACCATATCTGCACCAAAAGTCACTTTTTTTACATAATCTATTAACGTATACATATTATATGGTGTTATGGCTTGGGCTGACGCTAATAGAGCAGGAGCAGGAATCCATATAGGGTCCTTATTTAAGGAGCTCATTACATCTAGGTGTGACATCTTTGGTAGTTAGTATGGACCCTCTATATCAATGCAAGTAGTTAGTGGCCTCAAATTGTGGTTCACTTTTTCCAATAGGGGCCAGTAAGATTACACAGGGGTCAAAACTTTTAAACTACTCCAACACTGTTAAAAACATTTCATACTGTCCACCAAGTCATAAGGATTCCAAAAATGTATAGTTTTTTTTGGAGTTGTAGGGTGTAAAAATTACTAATAATGGTGAAAAAAACGTAAATCTCAATTTGTACAGGGGTCAACATTGAAAGTTACTCTGATTATCGCAAATTACGACTGAGGAAAGAGGACTCCCAAAGAGTATAGTTTTGGTACGTTTTAATGTTGAACTTACTGATAAAGATCAAAGAAGGCAAATTTCCCAATTGGGATAATGTTGCCCTTTTAACCTATTTTGCCACACATAAAACGTGATAACTATGGATGGCAGATTGTAACAAACTATTCCTGATGTTGACACATTAAGCCAGATGAACAATTTTGTTTTACAAAAAATTGGAGCTACTTTTGATTTTGACCCCTGTGCAAATGTAAATTGACTTTATATTTTTACAATTTTACCCAATAACTCTAAAACCAATGGTCAAAGATGGTACCAACTATACATTTTTGAATCCTGATGACTAGACTGGGTGGGGGAACAAGCTATGAACATACATTTCCAAAATGATTGGATAGTTAAATTTGAGACCGCTAACTACCTTGCATTGATAGGGAATCCTATTACAGGCTTCTCCCAAAAAAAAATCCACAAAAGGGGACGAAAAAAGGTCCACTGTTGCTGATTTTTTGCATGAAAAAAGGGCCCAAAAATTGTAGAGAAATTTTATCAAGAAATTCCACTTTTGATGATGAAACGTTCATAAAGGACCGGGGGGGGGGGGGGGGGTTAGGTCACACTTTTACATTGAAAAAAAGTGCACTTTAAGAGAAAACAAAAATCCACTTTTTCGTGGTCCCGCACCTCCCAAAAGTATCCTGCGTACAGCCCTGGTCCATACTAACTACCAAAGGTGTCAAAGCTTAGATGTAGTGGGACATGAACAATGTTTGACCCAGGTCCGCGCATCCGCTCTATAACACACTGCTTAGATTCACTAGTCCTACTTCAGAAACGAGTCATTAGGACATGAGCCACCTCTCTGTGGTTGGCCCATAGACCCCTTTTTTAAAACCTTGAAGGTCCACGATATTTGCAGGCTACAACTTGTTACTTTTATGTAACAAGGTTAACAACAATTTACTGCCAAACGACCTTATTGATGAAGATTTCTCCAACTCACACCTCCCAGCCACCAATACCCCCAGGCACGGATGATATACCCACACATACAAATGTTTTTTGTAAAGGGATTGATTTGTATGAATCTATCGGCACATATATAATGAAATATCCCTAAATATGACGTACCAGATGGTTTTCATGGTCATTGGAGTATTCCTGCGAAAAAAAATCCAGATTTATTCCGAACAAAGGTACACAACTGTACAGCAATCATGGAGTACCATGGTGATTCCATCCTGTGGTTACTTTACAACGCCGCATGCAATACCGAAACATAAGCCAGCGCAAATATATCACGTGACTTCAGCAAGTTTGCACACAAAGGATAGGAGCGAAGTTCGTTTAGAAATTTTTATTGCAAAAAACTACACTTTTTAAAACCTCACTTTAACACTTAAATGCCAAAGGGGGGTTCACCTAGGTAGTTTTGGTAATTGTAAGACTTTTGGATACGCATATTTTGACATGAAAAGTATTAAAATCCGCCTAGCCGTTAATTAGCTAATTAGCTTAGGTCCCTAGGACCCTCCCCCAGGAACCAAATGGACGTGTGGTTTTGAAAATGAATTTTGACCAAACCTTGTATAACCACAAATACTTTTCTGCTGAGATATGCGCATATACATGTAACTAAATCATAAATATCAAAAGAAAAAATCAGTTATCTTTATATGTAACCAACATTTACATTTGAGCGCAATTAATTCGCATCTCCCTGTACAAACCTATGGGAAACATCCACGTCGTACTGAACCCAGGAAAAATACAAGATGTCAAAAAATAGCACACTATTTTTTTGGGGTTTAACATGTTGCTAATTGCTTCTAGAGCAGATATCCCCATTTACATGTAATCCAAAAAAGCATTTTGTTGATGCAGGGTTGTGAAATCTATGTAGTACTTTCGTTAATGTTGACGCGTTTCTGAAAACAATGATGTGTCCCTAATTTGAAGACGTTATAATGAAAACGGCTTATATTTTGCGCAACGAAACGAATCCGAAACAGATTTTTAAGTGTGAAGAGGGTAAATTTAGGAAAAAATTGGAACACTGGAACATGCAAAATGTGATTGCAACTAAAGTCATGTTACTCAAAAATTTAGACAATCTTACTGGTTATTTTCAAATTCAAATTTTACAAAAGAGAAATTCTGTTTCGCCAAATATCACCTCCTATTAGAGGACCTGATATTTGCGAAACAGATCTTAAGCACTAAATAACTACACAGCGTACCCTCATACAAACATATCCACAATGAAAGGTATGACTAAAGAAGCGTTATTAAAGAAAGTCAAAACATCAAATAGTTTGAGTGGACTCCTGCCAACAACATCGTTTCGCAAAATATCACCTCCTATATAGGACCTGAGTATTTGCGAAACGGATTTCATAAGCACTAAATAATTACATCAGCTGTACTCTCATGCAAGCAATCGTTTAAATGAAAGGTATCGAGGGGCACGTGTGGTCCAGTGGATTGAGCGTCGTCCGCAATCCAAGGTCGTGGGTTCGGAGTCCCATTGCGGCCACACGTGTTGGCCCTTGAGTAAGCACTTTACCTTACTTACTCCTCTCCACCCAGGTATTAAATGGGTACCAGCATTATCAAGCTGGGAAGTAACAGACTCTGCTGGCTGAGAGTGGCGACCCCCCACATCAACATAATACGGCTGATCTGCCCAAACTCTAAGGAAGAGATAGTCACTCCGCGTAGACTTGCTCGGCACGATACTTTACTTTTTTTATTTGACAACGACAGCATTGCACAAGTCAAAACATCAACTTTCAGTTGACATCTACCAACAACTCTGTTTTTGCAAAATATCCATCTCCTATTATACATGATAGTTTGCGAAACAGATTTCATAAGTACTCGGTGAATACATCAACTGTACTCGCATGCCCACAGCATATAGACGAAAAGAGCTCTGCACTAGTCAAACATCCATCTTTCCGTGGAAATCTACAAACAAAATCTGTTTTTCGCAAATTCACCTTGCTATATAGCCCCTGATATTTTGCGAAACAATTTCATAATCAAAAATAACTACATCAACTGTACCCTCATTCAAACATTCGTTAATGAATGTATTTGGACGAGACGCATTGCACAAGTCAAACTCAATATTTTCAGTGGAATCTACCAACAAAATCTGTTTCGCAAAATATCAGGTCCTATAGGTGATCATTTGCGAAACAGATTTCATACACTATTCAACTGTACAAACAATCGTTTAGGTGTTTGACAAAGAAGAAGCATTCCACAAGTCAAAACCCCCCCCATCAAATAGTTTCAATGGAAATCTACCAACACAATCGTTTCGCAAAATATCACTCCTATAGTATTCACTGAGTACTTATGAAACTGTTTTCGCCAAATATCAACTCCTATATGAGAGGTTGATATTTTGCCGAAACAGATGTTCTGTAAAAAAAAGTGGAATCACCGCTACAGAGAGAATGAAATGGAGTGGATGCGGGGAGGAGGGAGGCGTAAAGGGGAACGAGGGTTTGTACATTTTGAATTTAAAAAACTAAGATCTTCTGAAATGCGTCACTAATATGGCTACCGGACAGATCCATAGCGTTTACAAAGGTGCCGCTCCCTACCAGTACAGATGGCTAAAATAAATTGTTTCTAAATTATCAAAATCAGTTCTACGCGTGTTCTCACTTTATACTCCGGTTCGCGCTGATATAGGGACACCTGTTACTTTTTTTACGTGAGAAATGTTTGTGAGGGGCGCACAGCAATTAGACTAGCAGCATTCCTGTCCGGCGTTCTTAATACTATGTGCGCTATGGTCAATACGATGTGCAGGTGATCAAAACATACGAGGTCAGTGGAAAATGGTAATGTACGTTAAACCTGATAACAGGTGCGATTGAATTCTGAATATGGTAAAATGGATTACTCACCATGGCGCTGTCCACACGGTGTTTTGAGCCTCATTATTACTTTCATACGTTACCTAACAAAATAATGCGACTAATACAATAGTCATACCCACGCCACAAATAGGTCCAATGTAGTTCTTTATAGTTGAAGCATGTTGGATAAAATATTTGAAATAAAAATTTTGGTCTAACACCAAAATGCAACACAAACTTTGTAATTAACACCATCTAAATTAAACTTCTTTAGTCCTAAAGAATTGCGGGAATAACTTTGTCAGTGTACATTAGACCAGGAAGGAAGACCAGACAGTATAAACATATCTGTATGATCTTTCCCAAGTAGGCCTATAAATTCTTTCAATATGGCTCTACGAGAATACTGAAGACGTGAATAGTATTTTATTCATGAACACCGTTTTTACGTGATAATTATAAATCGCTTGTAATCAAGTTCAATTAGAAAGTACATTAGCAAAATTAAGTTTGTACTTGACCCTTTTCCTTTCAAGCCACTTTCTATTGTTAGGCAGCGAAGCGACTTCTTGGATAGAATAAAATGCTTAGACCCAAAACTTTGTCCCAAGCTCCATAATCAGCGGCGAAATCGATTAGTATAGTGACATTTTCTTGTATGATTATCCTCGGATTCGCGCTGCATATATGAGCTGGGAAAAGTTTTGGGTCATGATTATTAGGTGAATAGGGAAATAGGGATTGAGCTGCAGCCTCATTCACGTAGAATAGAAAATAAAACTTAAACTTATGCTGGGAGTTCAATAACTTCGATCGTATATAATTATGTCATCATTTATTAAAAAGGAAACGAAGATGCGAAAAATATGAAAATAAATTTGTTGTCAAGTTATGACCTAACATCTGGTGCAGAAACAACACCCATAACTTAATCAGATTATATAGGGCTATTTTTATTCAATTAAAGTTTGTTTCGTTTCTGCTATGAACCCATAAATTCATCGCGGTTTACGCGGCAAGTTACCGCGTTTAATGGTTTCTGCCAAAGATGTTTAGGTCACAGTTTGCCAAAAAAATTTTTCTTCTCATGAGGCTGTTCACCTTCGTTGCCCTTTCGAATAAAGGATGGAATAGGGTCAAGGAAAATTGAACACACAGTGGAACCTCTAACTTTATTTATTCGTGAAAGAGGAAAGGTAGGTGTGTCACGTCATGAAAAATAGCTTACTCTGTAAATAGGGGGTGATGTATAACCTTGCAAGCTTTTCAGTTACATGGATTAATTACAATCAATGGCTCTTGCATTCAGATGAAAAAGGAATTTGTTGAAGTGTTGGTTCTTCTAAATACCGAGCGGATTATTATCAATAGCCAATTATTTGCTGGAGTTGTCAATGAATCATGGTGACATTCGGTAGTTGCACTGATATTCAGGGCATAAAATTGAGATGACATTTAATTCATTTTCTCGAGAACGTGCACATACTAGACGTGAGAACACACGTGAACTGATTTCTATAATTTTATGGGGGGGGAAAAATCATTTCGGAAGAATATGTAACACACCCAAAAAGTAATCACACACCACTGAAATATGTCCGTCAAGTTCATAACAATATATCGTTATTATACTTTATGGGATTATAATGGAGCGGTGTTATTTACGCGTATTTTTGACACATCATTTGTAGCAATCGTACTTGAGTTATTGTTGAAGTTATTTCACTTGACAGAACCCACCTCTGGATTTAAAAGTTGCAGTAAACCTATAGAGAAGGAGAATTCGTCATGAAAGAAAAGAAGAGGGTTGCATGACTTCCATCTGTAAACAGTATGATTGTCAATATAGTTTAGTGGAACTTTTAACTATTGGGGGTGGTGGGTTCGGCTTCAATCGGCAGAACATCAACAATACTCAGCCGATGGACACAAATGAGGTGGTCAAAATACGCATAAATTATAAAAACGCAATGAATCTATAGCCTGGACTATAAGGATGAAAATACTACATTGTAAGGGGAATTATGAAGAAAGAAAAAAAAAGTATACTGGAAGAATTCTGGAGAGAAAATATATCATACTTTACACAATAGATGGAGCTTCTGGAGAGAAAATATATCATAATTTACAAAATAAAGATGGCACATAGTGCTGTACCAGTGGTAACGATGTCAATGACTAAACCCAAGGCGTGGGGGTGCATTGGCCTCTCTAAAATAATATTTTTACAAAGCTATGTAAGGAGAAAACAATAAAAAAGGACACCTGGACACGAACACACAAAACAAACAGAACGTGCAACACGTTAAAAATTTACAGGACAACGTACACAATCCGACTAAAAGATAAAGAATAGAAATTGACTTTTGGAAGGAAAAGAAAGAAAGAACTAGCCATGCAGAAGACATAGCGAACAAGACGGCCTGGAATAAGATCTGAATGACCTTTGACCCCATGCCTAATAACTTGACCAATGTGTCACAGATGTCGTTAAATGTATTTTTATGTGTTAACAACGTTGCAAGGATCATTATTATTGAGTTTCAACTCAATCCAAGCATGTCAGGGATTTGACCTTTAAACCCCTATAACGTGACCCCTGGGTCACGGATGGGGTCAACTGTACTTGTTTTGTATTTATGATGTCACGAGGATTATTCCTGACAAATTTCAGCTCAATCGGAGCTTGTTTGTAAATTTTGACCTTTGACCTTGAACTTTGACCTTTGGGGCCAAGACTATCATAGACCTACCCTACTATTAATGTTACATCACTGTAGCAATAACGGGCTTTATCTGTGCTCTATAGGCTGAGATATAGCCAATTTGGTCTTATTTTGGGCATTTATTGACACATTTGACCATTTGACCCCCTTAATGACCTTTGACCCCGATATAAAAAAAACCTCATGTACACAGCCAAAATGCATTGTTCTAGTACGAATAAAAAAAATCTGCGTTACTTAGTTCTGGAGATAAAAATTCTTGAAGTTATTTAGCTCAAAACCGGAAATGACCTGTAAATGACCTTTGACCCCCAAAATAAAAACACCTTGCATACATCAGCTAACATACATTCATATCTGAAGGTTATGTCACTCTGCTCTCTTTACATTTTGAGATAAAAATTTTGAAATTTTTAAAATACTTTTGGTTTTTGACCGGAAGTGACCCCCTTAATGACCTTTGACTCCTTATTCCTGAACACCCTCTATGTAGCATGGGTCAGTGGTTCCTCTGAACAAGTTTTGTTGATATCGGCATAATCCTGTAGAAGAAGATATTTTTGCCAATTAAATGACATATTTTGGCTTTCAGACCGGAAATGACCCCCTTAATGACCTTTGACTCCTTATCCCTAAACACCCTATATGGAGCATGGGTCAGTTGTTCCTCTGAAAGAGTATAGTTGATATCGACATAATCCTGTAGAAGAAGATATTTTTGGCAATTAAATTACATATTTGATGCCTGTGGCCAGGTAAAAGGTCAAACAGGGGTCAAAGTCAAATGACATGTAAAGGGTGACTCAGCAGTTATTTGGTATAAGTCTGATCTGAATACGTCAAACCATGACTGAGCTAGACGCATTTGCTGCCAGAAAGATGAGTTTCAACTCAATCCAAGCATGTCAGGAATTTGACCTTTTAACCCCTATAATGTGACCCCTGGGTCACGGATGGGGTCAACTGTACTTGTTTTGCATTTATGATGTCACTGGCATTATTCCTGACAAATTTCAGCTCAATCGGAGCTTGTTTGTAAAGTTTGACCTTTGACCTTGAACTTTGACCTTTGGGGTCAATACTAGACCTACCCTACTATTAATGTTACATCACTGTAGCAATAACGGGCTTTATCTGTGCTCTATAGGCTGAGATATATAGCCAATTTGGTCTTATTTTGGTCATTTTTTGTGACACATTTGACCCATTTGACCCCCTTATGACCTTTGACCCGATATAAAAACCCTCATGTACACAGCCAAATGCATTGTTCTAATACGATAAAAAATCTGCTTTACTTAGTTCTGGAGTAAAAATTCTGAATTTATTTAGCTCAAAACCGGAAATGACCGTAAATGACCTTTGACCCCAAAATAAAAATACCTGCCTACATCGCTAACATACTCCATATCTGAAGGTTATGTCACTCTCTCTCTTTACATTTTTGGGGAATAAAAAATTTGAAATTTTAAAATAGTTTTGGTTTTGAACCGGAAGTGACCCCCCATTAATGACCTTTGACTTCTATTCCTGAACACCCTCTTTACATGCAGTGGTTCCTCTGAACAAGTTTTTTTGATATCGGCATAACCTGTAGAAGAAGATCTTTTTGCAATTAATGACAATGTTTGGCTTTCAGACCGGAAATGACCCCCTTAATGACCTTTGACTCTTTTCCCTGATACTATATGGAGCATGGGTCTTTGTTATCCCTGAAAGCCGTTAAGTGATATCGAACATAATCCTTAGAAGAACATATTTTTGGCAATTAAATACATATTTGAATCCTGTGGCCAGGTCAAAGGTCGAACAGGGGTCGAAGTCATATGACATGGTAAAGGTGACTTCAGCGTTATTTTGTATAAGTCTATCTGAATAGTCAGCCATGACTGAGCTAGACCGCATTTCTGCCAAAAGATGGAGTTACAACCTCAATTCGCATGTCAGGAATTTGACCTTTTCACCCCTTAATGTGCCCCCTGGGTCACGGATGGGGTCAACTATTGTTTTCATTTATGATGTCACTTTGGTTTTTTCCCCCCCCCCCCTTATTTTTAGGCATTTTTAGCATTTTTTTACACATTGACCATTTGACCCCCTTAATGCCTTTGACCCCCAGATAAAAAACCCTCATGTATACAGCCGAAATGGCATTGTTCCCGTTTAAATAAAAAAAACCTGCATTGCGTTTCTGGAGATAAAATTCTTAAAGTTTTATTTTATCTCAAAACCGGAGTGAACCTTTTAATGACCTTTGACCCCCTAAACCTAAAAATACCTTGCATATTCACTAACATCATTCTATCTGAAGGGTATAGAGATTGCTATTTTTACATTTTGAGATAAAAATTTTTGAAAATTTTTTAATATTTTTGTTTTGACCGGAGTGCCCCCCCTTAATGACCTTTGACTCCTTATTCCTGAACACCCTATATGTAGCATTGGTCAGTGGTTCCTCTGAACAAGTTTAGTTTATATCGGCATAATCCTGTAGAGAAGATTTTTTTGCCAATTAAATGACATATTTTGCATTTCAGACCGGAAATGACCCCCTAATGACCTTTGACTCCGAGTTCCCTGAACACCAGATATGTAGCATGGGTAAGTGGTTCCTCTGAAAAAAGATTTAGGATCTTCGGCATAACCTGTAGAAGAAGATATTTTTGGAAATAATTAACATATTTGATGCCTGTGGCCAGGTCAAAGGTCAGACAGAGGTCAACGTCATATGGCATGAACCGGACGCCTCAGCGGTCATTTGGTATTAGTCTGGGTCAGAATACGTCAAACCATGACTGAGCGAGACGCAGTTGAGCCAGAGAAGAAAGAACGCATCAAAATAACCGTTTCCGAATGCGAAAGTCAACGAGGGAGGGAGGGGTGGGAACGAATTTACCCTGTAGGAAATGTTTTTGGCTCATTTATATTAATTACGCCAGTATGGCACCGGTGCTATTGCGTAGTCTCGTAAATGGCTCGTGCATGGTCGACGTAGTTCTTGTGCCGGTCACACGTAGAAACGGCATATAGGGCAGTAATCATTCGTTATGTGTATCGGTAGCAACGGTTTGTGGCCAATCAGCCTGCTTTTGTCAGGTTGGTTATCTGTCCAATGGCCAACGCGCATTTATGTCGCTTTTATTTGCTTATCATTTCGCTTCACATCACTGTCAGCCTTCGACCGAAGAGGATCAAAAATTTTCTTTGCCACCCACCTCTCCCAAATATAGTACTGGTCGTGGGAGATGTTAATTTAGATATCTGATGGGGATAGTTGGGGGTGTTGCGAGTGTGGTTTGGTAAAATAAAATAAATAAGTTTCAATAAAACACTTGCTTTTACACTCATTTTAAAAATTAAACATATAAATAATATTATAGTCTATAATTTTATTTTAGAAGCCAACTTCAGAGATTCAATTTACAGAAACTTGTACGAATATTCATTGGCATCCCGTGGAGGAGGCTCACGTACTCGTGTGAGTCCAAGTGCTTTAGGCAAATAGTGTAATAATAATAATATATAGTAGCGAGTGTTTAAGGCTTCAGCTTTAGCTTATTTGCTTAATGCTTAGGTAGATCGCCTTAATTGTCATTGCGTAAATTCACCCCTGCTTTATTCAATGCTTGCTTAATTGCTTAATGCTTAGGTAGCTCGCCTTCTTTGTTAATATGCGTAATTCACCCATGATTTTATTCTTTGCTAGAAGTATTTAGTTTTGCTAATTTGTTTTTCAGGTAGGTTTCCTAAAATGTAGTGGGAAGCTCTTCCATTAGTTACGTTTGCTGTTGCATATACGGCGCCATCCAAGCTAGGACGCTCCTTATGATTCGGTCTGCGTAAACGTCACCAGCCGCGAGGCATATGAAGAATTTTACGTGCTTAACTAAGCTTTATATATATATAAGGCCTATATAGCTTTGTGCTTTTGTGAGAGGCATGTAGGACGTTCTGAAATTATGGAATGCATGAATATTACAGTACATGGACTAATTTAATGCGCATAAATTTTTGTCCTTTGATGGCTGACAAACATGGCAATTAAAGTGTGTTGCTGCATGTTCATTTCCTGGGTAGGGTAAAACAGAAAACACGAACGTGACGGCAGTCTTGTAAAGAAATCGAGAGGGAAGGCAGTATATCATGCGGCTGCACGCATGATATAAGAAGAAATCGCACAAATACAGGACCTAGCCGTGCTTCGCAAACGGCTAGGTAAAGAAGAAATGACCTGGAAATAAAGGACCTTAGTCGTTGCACGACTAAGGTAAGAAGAAGAAATCTCTAAAATACAGGACCTAGCCGTGTTCCAACACGGACTAGGTGAAAACAATTGACTGGAATACAGGACCGTAGTCGTTGCACGACTAAGGGAAGAAACACAGAACTCAAAACCTTAGGCGTGAACGCCAAAGGTAAAAATTCGCCCATTTCACATTACTGAATGTTGACTACAAAATTGGCGCTGGGCACAAAAGCTATTGCAGTTAGAGTAAAAACTTTACATAGTACATTAATTGGAGCAAGTGCTTTTGTGAAGGGGAGGAGATTTATTGGTGATGGATTCAGTAGGCAATTCAGGAGTGTCTCGATAAGCAATAATAAAACAAAATGTATCCTTTTAAAGTTTGAAAAGCAAACGATTTTCTGTAGATCACAATTAAAGAGGTTCTGACAAATTTCAATTAGGATCATCCTTAAAAAATGGGTTACTTATTCTAACCAAATTGCTAATGTAGTTGCATTATGATAACGGTGGTTTTTCAAAACTGAAAGAGGGCTCCGTCAAGGTGATTCGTGTAGTTTGGGCTTAACTGTTGGTGCTAGTGTTAAGAAAACTTAAGAAACTGCTTCTTATCCTACAAATAATGAGGTTAAGTGGCTTGTGCATTTTTTTCAAACCAGGCAATGCGTTCTACGCCGATTGTATTACATGTTTAGTATCCAAATTCATGTTATTTAAAGTATGCTGGGCAACAAAGGATGGTTTAAAACTGAAGCAATGTGAGACAACCCCCAAGACATGTGCTGGACTGACACGTTAAGTTCTTTGGGTATTTATTTTTCATGTAAGGTAAAATCTATACTTAGCCTAAACTACGAGTACA
Source organism: Ophioderma brevispina (assembly GCA_023653785.1). NCBI lineage: Eukaryota > Metazoa > Echinodermata > Ophiuroidea > Amphilepidida > Ophiodermatidae > Ophioderma > Ophioderma brevispina. Next base: position 27,710 of record JAMKCH010009197.1, read on the forward strand.
AACTGAAGATTTGAGTAATTTCGTGGGCAATGTGGAAACAGATAGACACACCCCAGTGGGAATTTGGACTAGTGCCGATCATATTCATAAAATGATTGGTGTCCATATCTACGCTTTAATTGGAACGGCTCCCAAAAAGTCAGCGTTTCGTGTGTCCAGGGAGGGTGGCCAAGAATCGCAATTCAGACGTCGGCCATTGGTTTCAAACGGAAAGCGAAATCTTGACAAAATTCTGGGAATATGTTCTTATCCACAACCGTTGGAGTTGAAGAATCACTCCACTGGAGATTATTCTGATTTGTTTATTAATACGACCGTAGACGAGGTCGTATGTAGGTCATGGGAAAACCCCTGACCGACCTACCTCAAAGCCCCAACTTGGTTGTTGGTTTGCAACTCCGTATTGCTGTCATTTCTTTTGAAAACATTTTGGTGAATTGCGAATAATGAATGAGGCTTGGCACCACCGCCGCCTGGTGGTAACCACTGATTATAAGAAGGTGGTCTTAAATAATCAGTTAAAAGCTCGTGCATCCAAAATATAATAAGGGTGAAGCTGCCTTGTAGATCTCATGAGGCGGGCCTGGAGGATCTCTTAATGTGTATTTAAAGAAGTAGGGGGTATGATATGTCTAGGATTTCGATGACTATTCCTCCATGTGTATCAGAATGTTCTTAAAAACTGGGTTATATAATCACACAGACTGCTACCCGCAGAGAGGGCTCTTTTGAAATTCAGAACAAATTATTTCGAACCTATAGGTTTGTGCTAATTGGGCAAAAGTCTGTTTACTACCGTGAGTGGGAGGAAGCAGGTCCAAAACCTCAATTTCCGTGATCATTCTAAAATCGTTACGAAGACCCCTTTTAATCTGTACCTGACATTAGTTTTGGTTGCATCTGACATCACCGTATTTTTCGGCATGGGTAAACGCGAAAGCGAAAACGCTAGTGAATGTCGGCAGGCTCAATGGAATAAACTGCTGTGATCTGCACTTTATTCTTAACCACGCCAAATGGCGTATCGGGCCTGCCCGCTCTGTGGGGGGCAAATTTCCGCAGTCTTGTAAAATTTTCCCTCTCACAGGGGTCAAAGGCCAATTTTCTCCCGGTTAGAGGGCTAAACAAACACGCTGATTTTAGCAATGATTTTTTTGCAATATTTTTCCCGACCACAGTCGTCAGGGGGGCAACTGCCCCCCCCTGCCCCGCCTTTACGCCCACTGGTTAAGCTACCGAATTCACTAGCGCTTCGCACTAAGCCTATTTCGCTCATAAATTCAGATGGCCTCATTAGTAGAGCACAAATTCACCTTTAAGAATTATTTCAGTTTTTGCAAATTCTAAACAGGTCCACTGATTTGAGGCCTTATTTTCTACATTGGTCAGCAATAAAATGGCGAAATGACTACAATTATCAGCGTAAATAATTTTAATTAGTAATAACAGTTTTAAGTGGGTTTCCTTTTGAAACTAGAGTTAAAAGCTGACTCAGAGATTCCCGAAGAGGGCGCCCTCATTTTCAAATAAATTTGTTTTTTATCAGGTATAATGCTTGTTCCTATTGCTAATACTGTGCGAAATATTTAAGCTCAAATCGAAGTCCCTCATTAGAAAATCACAAACTTTGTTATAAATTTCCCGATCCGGAAATTTTTTTATACACATATCCTACACATAAATGTTTATTGCTGCATGGAATCGAGACATTCCTATTCATTAAAACTTTGGAATTGGGCATTGTAGGTGACTACTTAGTTCCTATTGACTATTTTTACTAAATACAACAAAAACTTATATGTCAAGTCGCCTTAATAGCCTTTTATGAAGAGCGCCCCCAATTTTTCAAAATTTTGATATTTTGCACTGTTGCATTGGTACTGGCTAGTAAATTATATGTCTGTGAATGGTTTAAACTCGAAATGTCTATGTATCCAGCGAACTGAAGGAATTTTGTAATTAGAATATTAATATCGGAGATCGCCTATAATAATCAACGGCGGTTGGAAAGGGCCTTACAATATGACGTAGTTAGCCGGAAAAAAGCGCCATGTACATGTCTGCGCTCATCCAACAGTTATTTTATGTTCAGGCAAGTCAAGGGTATTATTAGTCTGGTGCCCAACCACAGAACCCGTCCACACAATGTTTTTTTGATGGTTTCTATCTCTTCAAGACCTCCTGATTCAGGATCTGCATGATGCCACTGCAGCACCCTTGCGCATTTAGAAATATCCAAGATGGCCGCCAAAATGGCCGCCACGACAAATAGAAGGCCATATCTCAGCTCCCTGGACTACTATAAAGCCGGTCTTGGTGGCTTTGGCTAGGTTTTAGGGGTCAGGGAAGTATTATCTATCATTATCTAACATCTCAAATCCTTCTTTACATTGAAATCCAAGATGGCCGCCAACTTGGCCGACATAATGCCCACCACAACATACAAATAGTTATATCTCAGCTTCTGTAGCATTTAGGGGCAAACAAACCCGTTTGCATTAAACTCTTCTGTTTATATGGAAATTTAAAAAAACAGTTGCTGAAATGTCTATATAAATCCAACATGGCCGCCGATCACACTACTAGAATAACATATATAATATGAAGATCAGGCAATTGTCTGTAGGACTTGCACAGTGGCCAATAAGAGGACACTGGCTGTCGTTCTCAGTGTAAATTTAAACCAACTCATCTGAGTGTGTGATTCAAGGAGCAAGGAAGACGATTCACATTTACCCGGTACTCATTGTGTGTAAAGGTTAGAGTTTCAAGTCACTTTGGGAATGCAGATTTATATATATGTTCCTAAGTGAATAATGCCTAAACCTCAATATGAAATACTTATTCTTTGGGTTCTTGCCCTCCACCGTTTTCATCAGCCACCCAGTTTGTCCATCTATTTTGGCATGTATCCTATTCAACTCACTACAAATAGTGCAAACCAGCTGGGCCGAAGAACATCTGCATTTTGCTATAGAACACGGGAGGATCAGCTTTACAACCACAGTGAATCAGTTTATGTACATCAGGAGGTGCTGGCGGAACATCGCTTGGTAATGTCACACGGGACTTATTTGGTTCGTCTTTGAGCCATCCTTATGTGCATGGATCCAGGAGGGTGGGTTCTCATCTAATGATGCCATTCAAAATCATACTTACAAATGGGCACGCTTGACATTCTCTGTGAATTCTTCTGTAGGTGGAGGCAAAACCTTTAGTTTTGATGTCTATTTGCCTCTTTTGCCAACCACGTATCATATCGTACGTCACATGTGCTGTAACACATACAGTAGCTTCTGTTCCAAGCTTATCAAGTTTAAACCTTTCAAAAGCAATCCCCCACATGTGACCTATGGTATCGCAACCAGACAGAGCAAGAGCTGCGAGCATTTGTGACACTATCTCTACATGCTACTCCAATGTCTATCATGGTATGCTGGCAGTTGGTACCCTCCATCAAGAAATGACAAGTGAGCTTACTGAGAATGTAGAAGTGTAATTTAGCAAGATGAAAACATCGGTGTCATCACATTTCTGTGGTGCCCTGATTAGCAGCAGCTACGACTTGTTGGGGCATGATGAACATCAAAGGCCAAATTAAAGGGACTGTACAGGATTTCGTCAATGGCTCCCTGAAATACATCATGGGCATTTTGAGTCAAGCAGACGTGTATCTTTTATTCGACCGCTACTATGATCACAGCATCAACACCAACGGACAACTTGTGCATCCTGGCGGGAGTAGCTCCGCCGGATATCCGAAGTGGTGTGGCGGGCATGCGGGACCATGGCTGCCGGGTATCTGATGTGAAGCACCCAATGTCTGGACAGGGACCAGTTGCTAACTGCCTTAAATCGAGAAAGAGAGTTTTTTAAGCAAATTCAACCCCTTGAAACAGTCTCTAGGGAGTTTGAGAGTGTCACCTTTTGGAGAGAGAAGCTTGCTATCAACCAAGTGGCCGTGGCGTCTGGTGGTATTGAACCTGGTTAGCATCTTCCGCCTCTGGCTGGCTCCTCGTGGGCTGAGTGGCATATGAATGAGTCACGTGACCATGCTACCTTGCATATAGCAAATATGAATTTTTGAAGATTTTTCACATTCAGACCGGAAGTGTCCCTTTAATGTCCCCTTAATGACCTTCGATCAAAATTCTGTGTACACCCCATAGGGGCCTTGTGTCAGTGGTTCTTCTGAACAAGTCTTGTGATTATAGCCAATTGATTGTGGAACAAGAAGGAGTTGATAGAGTCCCGACGAATGCCCCTTTAATGCGGCCCACATGACCTTTGACCCCAATTCGGGTACACCTTATTAGGGGTCTTGGTTTGTGGTCAGTGGTTCTTTGAGCAAATTAGGTGATCATAGCACTTAATCTGTGGCAGAAGAAGGCTTTTAAAGAGTTCCGTAAAAATTTTCAAAGAATGGCCGCGTTAATTGGCCCACGTGACCTTTGACCCAAATCTGTGTACTACCCATTAGGGAACTTGAGTAGTGGTTCTTCGACCATTTAGTGGGCGATGGACAAAAACCGTTTGGCACTAGTAGCATTTGAAGTGTGGGTCGAAAGAAGAAAGAATCGGAAGAAAGAAAACTAGTACATCCGATTGTGCTTATGAAAGCAAGGAGATCATGCGGTGACTACTTGCACTGTCCCTGTGGGGGGAACCCCCTTTTGACCCCCAATCATGTTACACATTATAAGGGTTGGTCAGCTAATTCTTCTGACCAAGTCCGGTTGATTATAGCAATTGATATCTGGTGTGGGTCTTTAAATATTTCAAAGAATGCCCCTGTTAATCAGCCCAAGGGTACATTGCGACCCAAATCTGTGAACACCCCATAGGGCCTTAGGTCAGTGGTTCTTCTGACAAGTCTAGTGATTAGAGCAATGATTTGTGTGCAGAAAAGCCAAAAGGAGGGTATGAGCGAATTGACCTGCCAATGACTTTCCCTACGTGACCTTAGACCACAATCTGTCAACACCTTCCTATGGGCCTTGAGGTCAGCAGTTCTTCTAACCAGTCTAGTGATTATAGCAATCGATTTGTGCAGAAACAGCAAAAAGGAGGGTAAGAGCGACTGACTTCTAAGACCCTTGTGTGACCTTTGGCCCCATCTGTCAACACAAGGTGTGGACTGGGGTCAGGGGTTATTCTGAACAAAGTCTGGTCAAGATACGTTAAAAATGTGTAACACTATAGCATTTTGAAATATTAGAGGGATTAGAGAGATGCCCCCTTTTTGGCCCCTAAATGACTTTGGATTCAAAATCTGTGAAAGCCATATGGCCAGGCATCTGGCAATCACGTGACCGAATGGCATCGATAGCACATGCGAAATGTGGGAGAAGTAGGAGAAAGGGTGTTAGCGCGACAATGACCGCTGTTGGCCCTACGGACCCCTATGGTCAAACTGTGAACACGCTATAGAACCTTGGGTCAGGGGGTCTTGTGGCGATTCTCGTTACCAATCTGACCAAGCATCTGGCACTAGTCGCATTTTAAAGTGAGGTACAAAAAAGAAGAAAGAACTAGCCAGCAGAAGGACATAGCGAACAAGACGGCCTGGATAAGATTGAAGACCTTGTGCCCCATGCGAAAACATATTATGATATTTTTTGAAAAGCTTCCATCTTTGTTATATATAGATTTTTTTTTAAATCAAATTTTTTTTTTTTCTTAAAACGAACACCAAACCAAAATCCTGTCGCGTGATTCCTGCAGCGCCCTAAAGGCCAACTCTCCTTTTTGAATTGCCTCTTTTGATCCTCGTCAGATTATCGTGGAGTTGAGGCTCAGGGGAAAATCTTCTAGCTTGATTCCAGTAGATTATAAATTGTCTATAGCCGAGTCACATCTTTAAAGCGTCTGTTCTGCATGACCTTCCTGTTTTCAGCTTATCGTTAATATAGTTATTCTCTCCAGCCTGGCTTCGTTCCGTGATCCCTATCACTTTGCAATTTTTTCGATCTGTAAATTGTGCCTTTTACGTTCAGCTGCTGAAGACATTTGACTGAAAAGAAAATTTGCTCCCGTGAAGCTTAAGGCATTGGTCAAGGCGGAGGCCACTCATAATCATACAGGTGCTGCATCTTTTATTTTATCATCCAAATCTATCGATTCCTAAAATTCCCCCAAACGTTAACATCAATTTTTTATCATCGTGAGAAAAGTTTCATCCGCAACGCTATCAGCCGACTGCTCCTCTTGGCTGCTGACGCAGACGCCAAAACTCAATTGGTGATGGTATA
>JAMKCH010009198.1:0-89445 GCA_023653785.1 Ophioderma brevispina
GCGTAAACCGATTAATCAACATTACAATACGCTTGTATGGGGAACTTGGCGTGACGTGGGCGTAATTGAGGCGGTGTGCCTGCCACAAAAGGTCGCGTTGCCTTCTCACACGGTAGATAGTTTGAATTGCATGCAAAGTTGCCCCCTCTGGTTCGAAAAAGCGTGACGATATGGGCCAAAATGTGCATTTTTATCTCTTTTCGGGGGAATTCAACCATTTCAGCCCAACCTTGGGCACATTTAAAGTAATTCGGCAATTTTCCGTTATTTTGTCAATTCAGACTTAAATTGGCGCAATCACCAGGACAATTTACAATTTTTTGCCCCATCTGGCGGACGACTTGGAAATTTGCCCTCCTCTTGATGACTGCCTCGGTACGCCACTGCGTGAGCCTTACACCCATATCCATTTCATATGGGGTGCCCCTAGGGAGCTTTTTTTTTCAAAAATACTAAAAAGTAAAGCGCCCTTCAATAAATGACGAAAAGGATAACAAAACCATGGAAAGGCAGGAGTTTTGCTCTTTTGTCCAAATTATGTGACACAAAAGGGGTGCCGAATTATTATTTTAATATTATTTCAGATAATTAACCATTCTGTAATACCAAACCAATAACGAGTCATTTACACGTTAAGGGGACTTATACCCAATCAAATAGCTTAATTTGAGTATTCTAGTAATTTTTTTATGTAATTTTCATTTTTTTTCTGTATTTTTAGCTTTGAAATGCATTTTATTTGGTTCAATCGAGACCATCCGATCAATAGTTATGGTCTATTAAAAGCCAAACAGATACCGTAAAAATTTTTGGTTAAAAATGAATTTCCCTATACAAATGTATACTGTATAATTTATGTATTTTATCGTTTTCACCAGCGATATTCACAAACAATAAAATTCCAAACAATTTAATAGTGGCGCTAATGGTATTTGCACAGGTAAAATGGGTTTCTAAATGTCTTCTATTTTTTTTTATAAATTGGACCAATTTATCAACTATCAAGTGTTTATAAAAGGGAAAATCATCGATTCTAGACTTAAAACGTTTTTACGCAAAAATGGTAATTTTTATCACCCAACCTTTTTTCTCTGGACCTGTACAACCGATGACCGGGGACCCCCACTTCCTACTTTGTCTTTATCATTCATGCTATTGGTTCTGTAACAGAGCCCTTTTTTGCAAAATCATGCATTAATTTTAGATATTCTACATTTGTTTGACAAAATTAACGTTTTCTGCCAAAAAACAGTTGCAGGGTAAAAACATCATACATCGATGTCCAAAAAATGTGAAAAGGGGCTCTGTACTGCATAGTATACGATTAGGCTTTATGTTAGAGGTAGAAGGTAGACAATAATACCTTATGTTTTTTCTGACAAATCGTGTTTTTCCGTAAATGCATTAAAATCCAAGATGGCCATTGTTGCCATGGCAACGGTGCACGCGGTATCAAATACATTTTGTTTTGTTTTCAATTTGACTGCGAATTAATTTGATCATGTTCCTGTGGAAGAATTCATGAAAATGTTTTTTTTGATTGGTATAAGTCCCCTTAAAAATAGTTTTATTTTGAAATGACTTTTCACTTCCTTAATTTTTCAGAAAACTGTTTCTTCCAAGTGGTAAACCATGATCTTCCATATTTTTTCCATCTGTGGAAGAAAACTGGTGAACCAGATTACAACATATACTTAGGAAGTGGGCTATACAGGGTAAAAAATCATTTTTTTTTGTCATTTTATTTTGTGCAACAATACTTTGTTTTTTATGGCATTCAGCTATGGATTACTCATAAATCGTCCCCATGCCATTCCATATCTAATTTTCGCCTGGGGTCTAAAAAAAGGGTGCGCCGGCCAAAATCCAAAATGGCCGCCGTTTGCCCCAAAAAATCACATTTTCAGCCATAACTTTGTCAGTTTGTGGTGTTTTTACTTGTTTGTGGTCTGTAAGAACAGACCCCCATTTTGTTTTTTTGTCAAGCAATCTTGTTAATGACATCTAAAATAGCTAAAAGCCATCGGTGTAGAGTGATGCACCTGTTTTTAAAACAATCTCGCTTATTTTAGCCTATTAGCAATTGTCGGCAAAAGATGTCCTCAATTTCTTGGGCATTGTTTAAGACAAATGTAAAGGCTTTCATAGAGAAGTTCCAGTTCCTTACACGGGGGGGGCGTTGCACAACTGGCACAATCTTTTGCTCTATAGTGTCCTGATGTCCCATCATCCCGTGTGGTCGCTTCGAAGATTCCATCTCCGGACCAGCACTCATCAGGTGGTCCACTCGGAAGTTCCATCCCCATTGTCCATTCAAGTAGAACCCGATTTGCTAACTCTTCCCAAAATAAGAGCAAGTGGGGTTGGTTTAGGTTGTGAAATAAGTATTCTTCAGAGAGACATTCCAGTCTCTGGTCTTGGGCACCCTTCATGTTTCATATTTTTCCTTCTCATATGATACCACTGCTCCCGCGCTTCAAATCTCCCAACAAGCACATAGGTTCTCATCATCTCTTTTTCGGATATTTGTTGACTTGTAGAGGTCCCTGCAGACATCTGCATCATGTTAATGGGTGGACTCTGGATAATAGGGGGTGAGCAGGGGCGGCCGCCAGGGGTAAATCATAGGAGGGGCGAAAATCAAAGGAGGGGAAACTTGCACAATTACCCATCATATGGTAAAAAAAACCCTAATTTTTACAGTTTAGTGCTTAAACCCCCTGTTTTTTTTCGCTTAAACCCCCTGTTTTTTCTGATGTTGAAACTCTCAGGGGACGGCCGCCCCCATTGCCACACCCCTGGCGCCGACCCTGGGTGAGCTGTATTCAACTATTACCAAGAGACGCAGTTAAATTCTCCCAAGAAAAAGGCATCCCTTAAAAAAATAATCTTATTTCAGGAATGTTAATGATGTGTAAAACAATAGTAGTAACCACATATGATCGGATTAGGCTATGCGGGGGTTATGAGGTGAAAAAATGGCTCAGAGGTCCTGTTTTTTTGTTTTTTTGAGAAGTCTCTTTTGAGTGTACATATTTGCAAAATAGAGGATGATTAAAAAAGGTAGTGAATTATCTCACTAAAGTTGCATAAACTATAAGTTTGAAATCGGGTGGCTCTGAAAATAGCTGTTTGCTGTAGTTCTATAGACCTATTGGCATTTGTGAGTCGTCTGTTGAAGTAGTTTTTTATACCGGTTTTTATAAAGTTTTATTTTTAGAAGCAGTTTAAAGTAGTGTTTTCAGATCCATACAGAAATAACCCATCCCAGATTTTGGTTTCATTGTGGCAGCCATGTTCGTGATCTATAACCTATGTGGGTACAAATGTGAAGTTCAAAGTCCATTTCAAGGGATGGTTGGGCCCAGTATTTACTGTACGTTCTTGTAAACCTTAAATATTGTCTAACCATTGCAGTGATGAACAAGTTCTGTGGTATTTTGTGTCATTATGGATTACTTTGGTATTGTGTGTGTATCATTCCGTGCAGGCCTACAAAATCCATGGGGATTCGGGACCACTCGGTCCCCAGACATTTGAAGCTTTCCAATTTTTTTTTTCAAATTATAAATTTCCTCAAGAGTGCTCCATCCTCAGGATTTTGACCCAATAAGAACATCATTGTGTCCAGGTTTGATCAAATTTTAATCACTATGTACAGTGGAAAATTATATTTCACAAAAAAAATAAAAAAATTAAAAAAATTAAAAATAATATTTTTTACAGAAATAAGACCACTAAAAGGTGTTAAAATCAATAGATATCTCATGCAGTACCAGAGAAGTACCCAAGGAAGTACCAAGGCATTTTCATTGAAAAGGGTTATTCTAATTTCTAGTTCTAGTTGTTGCAATGTGCGTGTGGGTCCGTTTTTTGGGTACCAGCCTGGTTACAATTCTTGGAAAATGTTGAAAAATGGTCAAAATTAGACGCTTCTATACACATCATACATGGTTCTAATTATCCTCTTCACACCGTCATTAACATTCCTTTAAATAAGATAATTTTTTAAGGAATTCCTTTTTCTTGGGAGAATTTAACTGTGTCTCTGGGTAATCGTTCAATACAGTCTCGCCCCCACTATATAGGGCAAATTTTACCAAAATGTGCCTCAATTCAATAACTGCATACTTTACAGTAATTTTAACATGCCTAAATGCATCTTTGGCCCCCCCCCAAAACATAGTTTAGACACCAACACCACACCAAAGAGACCCACAAATGACAAAGTTATGGCCGAAATGTGATTTTTCAGGAAAAACGGCGTGAAGCCATTTGGATTTTTGGCCCGGCGCAACCTTTTTTCTTAGACCCCAGGCCAAAATTTTTGTCATTTCATGTTGAGATAGAGTAAATGGAATGCAAAAAAACTGTTGCAAAAAAAATAAAAAAAACAAAAATCGCCCTTATGCCCACTCTAATAATTTTCACAATCAAGCTTTTTGAATATGTGAATATGCTAAGCTCAATTGATGTCCTTCATATAGAAAATCACCACTTTGTTATAAATTTTAGATCCAGAATTTTTATTCTACAGTATTCTATGGTATTCTTAAACTACATGCCGAACGAAGGTTTAACTACAAATGTTTACTTGCAATTCGTCTCACAGTTTGGGATGAGAAGTTGTTGCAACCATCTTTTAATTTAAGTGACTATTTTCAATTAACACACACACAACAACCCAAAACAATTCTAAATCTCTGAGTATTGCCTTTAAGATCATGAGTGCAAAAATTTACAAAACTAATCAAGAGTGGTCTTGAGTAATGGCCACTTTTAATCGTTTGGTACTGGTTTTAACCATTAACCTAAAATCTAAAATTGATATCCATCCATAACTCCAATATAGATTTGATTAATACCACTACTACATGTAGTTTTCAAACCCAGTAGTCAGTAATTTGCAGAAAATTTCTGGGGCATGTTGGAGTGATTTATAAATGTAATTACCAGTTTCCTCATTTCATTATACAATTGTCCGACCAGGCTTTATATTGACTTTTTGATTAAAACAGGTCCCTAATTAACTGCATACTTTTACCAGTATTTTTAACTGCAATAAATGGAATCTGGCCCCCAACTACAAACATAAGGTTAGACACCAAAACCACACAAAGGAGAGGACCCACAAATGACAAAGTTATGGCCGACATGTGATTTGTCAGGGGAAAATCGGCGGCCATTTTGGATTTGGGGCCCGGCGCCTTTTTTCTTAGACCCCAGGCAAAAATTTTTGTCATGTCACATGTTGAGATAGAGTAAATGGAATGCAAAAAAAAAAAACGTGTGCCCAAAAATTAAAACAAAAAATCGCCATCCCATTAAGCCACTCCTATATAATTTTGAAACAAATCAAGCGTTTTGAATATGTGAAATATGCTAAGCTCAACTGATGCCTGTCCTTCATATAGAAAATCACCAACTTGCTTTATAAATTTTAGATCCAGAATTTTATTCTACAGTATTCTATGGTATTCTTAAACTACATTGCGAACGAAGGTTACTACAAAGTTTTCCTGCAATTCATCTCAAAGTTTGGGATTGAGAAGTTGTTGCAACCATCTTTAATTTAAGTTGAATATATTTCCAGATTAAACAACACAACGACACAAAAACATTTCTAAATCTCTGAGTATGCCTTTAAGATCTATGAGAGTGACAAAAAAATTACAAAACGAATCAAGAGTGGTCTTGAGTAATGGCCACTTTTAATCGTTGGTACTGGTTTTTAACCATAACCTAAAATCTAAAATGCTACCATCATAACTCCAAATTAGATTTGATTAATACCACTACTACATGTATTTTTCAAACCCAGTAGTCAGTAATTGACAGAGAAATTTCTGGGGCATGTGGAGTGATTTATAAATGTAATTACACAGTTTCCTCATTTCATGTATACAATTGGCGGACCAGGGCGTATATTGACTTTTGATGTAAAACAGGGCATAAGTAATAAAGATTCTATCTGCAACAAGAGCCGTGAAGCACACAAAATCGGTTAAATCCTATATTGTATCATATTTAGTTTAGGGATTATCAGCCGCCGGCAAAGCCCTTCAATAAATGGGTTAACATTTTGGGCCTACAGGCGGAATATGATTCCTTAGGATCAAAATTGAGTCCATTTTTTTAAATGTCAAAATTATTCTTTTCTTAATCATCTTGGAAATAAGAATGGAAAATGCTTTCAACAAGAAGAGTTCCAAAAAAAGCCTAGTCTTGGATCAGTGGTTTTTGAGGTGACTTCGGAATGCCATTTCAAATTCACTGAAATGTGTTAAACCAAATTTCTTTTCCCCGGGAACACAAACGCTCGGTGCCCGAGGCATTTATTTGCATGTAGGCCTTGGCCCTGTAGCAAAAACATGATAACATTTAATTGGCGAGCATAGAATAAACAAACAATTTGTTATGATGCATAAAAAACATAAATATCAAGACCTTCACAGACTTTATGGCATAATTAGAAATATTGAGATAGCCCCCCAAGTAATCTAATAGATACTTTAGAGGAAGACATAAGAGAGTTGTTGAACGTATGAAATATGGGATGCGACCGTAGATAGGGAGCTAGGAGGGAATAGGGTAAGGGGGAGTGGTAACAAAAAAATTATACAAAAACTTTTTTTCTTTTAACTGAAAACAGTTGAATTTGTATCTGGTTTCTTACAAATTCTTCTAGTTATGACCATATACTACACAAAGCTTAGTTGAAATAGATTGTACTGATATTGGTCACATCTATTTTCAAGCAGTAATTTATGGGAGCATTCATATTTTAGCACTTTTTTGTGTCCAGGTTTAAAAAGATTTTTAAACTTTGAGAATGATTTTATGTTGTGAGACAGAAGTTATCTGACCAGACTTAACCAACTGAGAACAGGGCAGCATTAAATCTGAATCTTTTGACAGTGTAGACAGGAATTCTCATAAGGGAGAAAAAATATAGTATGGAATATATTTGAGTTATGCCCAGGACCTTTGACGTTCTTACATAGACACAGACATGGCGAAATCAAACACAAAACCAACATTTCTGTTGATTTGGATGTGTTTGTTAAGGTATGAGAATTTATTTGGATTTATTGGTATTATAACATTTGGCATTTGCCAGACGAAACCCATATGCAAGTGCCAATAATTCAAGGACACCTCCAGAACAGTGGGGAGAAGATTATGGGAAGAAGTCCCAATTGAGCACGAGGAAACCAAAGTTCTGGGAGAAAAACCTGTGAGGACAAGTATGGACGCGCAAACACTTCATATACGATACTCTCGACCCGGGAATCCAAAACCAGGCCAATGGTGATGAAAGGTGACACTATGAGTTACAACACATGCTCTCCATCAAGGACACAGTTCAGTGGGTTTACTTGTACATATATTGACACAAAACTGAACCTTGTGTTGATCTGGGAATCATTATATCATACCTAGAACCAGGTGTATTTTCTTAAATACACTGGAGGAATGGAATCGAGGTACTGAACTGTGCCAGGGAATTGAGATTTTTACTAGCTCATAGTTGAGCGACTTAGACCGCTGCACCAACCATGACCTTCCCATAGATCGTGAGCCAGTAATGGCAGAAGATTGTGGCAACAAGTTTGTTTAGTATAAATTTTGATAAATTAGCAACTAAGAGACAATGATATAAGCAGCTTAATATGTACAGATTGGTGGGTCAATGACTAACCCGGGGGAAACACCAAATTGAACGGAATGATAATCAGAAAAAAAGGGTTGGGGAAATTAACTGTCCCAATTGTCAAGGTAAGAAATCCAAACACTTCAAACAACACCACAGACGTACAAAAGATGAAGAAATTTCTCCATCAAAAACTGGTCAATTGTAGGTGAACAACTATGATAAGTCATATACATGACCAACAGGAGCGCATGTCATCATTAATTTTACACATGATTTCCATTCATGACACCTAATAATTGCAGGTTCACTTCTATAATTACATTGCTTGTAAGCCAATTGAAAATTACCTGATTGAAAGGTGAGATTAAAGGGGATATGGGGAGAAATTCTGATGATACAAATTTCTCTAAATGTGCACTGGATTGGTTGTTAGAAACACCTATGAAGAACGTTTCAAAGGGTTATTGGACAAAAAGTGAAAAAATCAAGCACATTATTTGCACAAGGGTCCGACTTTCAGAAAACCCAGCACAAATTTCCACATGCTCAAGGCCACCACACACTGCCAGTGACCCATTGTTATTAAAATGTATCGGGCTCAAGAGGCAAATATTTTATATAGCCCCATTAATATGGAATATTGCCTGGCAGCTATTCAATAGTAATAGAATGAGATCCAACAAATGGCTGTGGCCTTATGCTTTAGTCCATATATTATGGGGTTACATCAAGATTATATCTGTGGTTATAATGCGTAAAATATGATTAAAGGGACGGAGGAGATGTTTTTGTTGTGAGGATACAAATGTCTTCATTTTCAATGGATTTGTCGGTTCGTAGACCACTACCGAGAACGTTTCGAAGGTTTATGGAAACAAACAAGTACAAAAGAACCCACAAACCTTGTTTTTAACTTGCCTGCAATCGCATCCTCCCCATAGAAAACCATGCTTGGATTTTCTGTGTGCCGGACAGAAAAGTACTAAATCACACTATTACATAAAGACGGCGGTATTCAGACTATTTCATTAAGGATGGGATCTATACAATTGGTAACATTCTAAATATGCAAAAAATACATCGGTCCTCGGACCGCTTGTGTCGCCTGCCGGCGGGGTTTGGAGGATAGACCTAACAGGACCTTTGACCTCATCAACAAATGAGGGATCCATGTTGCCACTATGATTCAAGTTTGGTGTCCAATTGAACTTCAACGATTCATAGGAGGGTCAATTTTACATTTTCGCCATTTTACAACTTGACCTCAATGATCTTTGACCTTGGCAGTGTGAACCATTGCCCTCATCAACAAGTGGGGGATGCATGTTGCACCTATGATTGCAAAGTTTGTCCAATTGAACTTCAACTTTTCATATGAGGGCATTGTACATTTTCAGCCTATTTTAAACTTGACCTCACATTGACCACCGTGACCTGGGCATGTGACCTTTGACCTCATCAACAAGTGGGGGATGCCATGTTGCACCTGTGACCCAAGGATGGTTTTAAAACATCAAAGTATGTGGATAGTACATGCAAATGTTAACACTTTTCACAACAGACACAAAATTGGGGGGGGCATTCTTTCTGGAAATCTCATTGTCTCTTTAAGCGTTTAAGAATGAGACCAGAGGTTGTATTGAGTCAATCCCCACAGGTTGCCACCAGTTTGTGGAAATTTTCACCTCAATGAGGTCATTTGACCCACAAAAACGATTTAAAGGTGCAACGAGGAGGATTTAAATATCGGGGTCCCTTAAAAAAGCGAAAGTACTGATTTGTGACCAGATGTTAAAGCGTGTCCATGGCAAAAAGTTCTCCAATCTGAAAGGATTAAGCCAAGGAATGCTTCTTTGGTACAATTAGGTGAATATTTTAATTCGTATCGAGCAAATACGAAATCAGCCTGATGTTTTACATGAAATACAAAGCAAATCCAATAATCGCCTTTTTCTCTTTCTTTTAAGACATGTCTGTAGCAAAATAACAAGAAAAGACAATCTATGGAGTGCTCAATCTATATGAAATTACATTGATGGAACCAATATTGGGTGCCTCAAACTTCTCTCGTTCGTGCCACCTTTTACTGGTAAGACATTAAAACTTCTGACTTTATGACTAAGTTTATCCCACCAAAGCGTTAGATACTAGGGAATTGTTTTGAAATAATCATGAAATGTCTTGTAGTTCTTGAACTTTTCGAATACTTTTTATTAACTAAAGTACTGACATGTGTTAGTACAGTACAGTATAGGACCACCACTGTAAGCATTATGGTGATTGATTCAAAACACCCTTTTGAGAAGGGACCCTGGCTTACTTTGAATTGCTTGAGATTTTAGTGGTTTAAACAAAAGTTTTAAAATCCGGTTTTGTGTCCCCCGTCAACGGGGGGTGGCCAGATAAACCTCACACTCAGCAAATACAACACGTGTGGGATTTGTTTAAGTTAAATCATATATGGCAATTATATCCAAACTAGAAAAAAAAATGTTTACTGGCTATAAAAACAAGAAAACCCTTAAATGCACCACATCATTACCTTTAAAGTGCCATACAATGTGTAATCAGCAGCTACATCTTTTCAGAGCCATACAACAATGTTGAACTATTTCGTTGTCATGCCGGCTGTGATTTGGAAGAACGTTTAAGGAACTTCCTAAATCGAACACAAGTCTTGAAATATTAAACTATTTATGTTTGTTGAAGCAATCGCACAACTGATAATGTTGTTCATAAGAGGGATGATTTTTGGCAATTTTTCGCAGTGTGATGAAACCAAAGTGTCTGAAACTTTCAGCTCATAAAGCACTTGAAATGCACATCCATGTGTGCATACTGTGATGGAAAACAACTTAAGGAGCAATTGTAATTTTTAATCAACTTACAGGGAATATTTCTGACATGGATCCATTAAGTTTGACCACAATAACCATTTTCCCCTTTGATAGGCTTTATCGTTGATTCAACTGATGAAACGAGTTCAAAATATTCGATTATTGGCATGAATAGCTAAAGCGATAGGATACGTATGTAGAATCTCTTAAGTTATTGTTTGATGAAACTTGGAAAATTGACGGAAAAGGAAGAGAGAAGAAAGAGCAATGTTCAAAGATATGAATCCCATTCATAAATGTGTTACAGTTAAGTTAGCTCTCCAGGACGCCCTTGTAGTGGATGATCTTTTAGGTTCCCCGGGTTTACCAGCTTCCCTCCTCATCGGATTTGCTTAGAATTTCAGATGAGGGTTGACGGTTTAACCGCCGACAACCTGGCCCTGGCTGACAGGTAGTACTGGTTACCAGGGATACCAGTAGCAGGCCCCTCAAAGAAACCCGACACCTACAAATTTTGTTCTGGGGAATTTAGAAATCCGATATCAAGTCTTGCCAAAGATTCTTATCCGAACAAATTGGCAAGAATCCATGCAAACCTTATTGTAAGTTTATACACAAATTTAATGCAGGAGAAGAGGGTGAGAATTTAAGATTCTCGTAAATCTTGATTTGCTGAGATCGTAAACCGATTTTCGTATCCCTTTGACACAATTTCAGCCCATGATAAAATGCTGTATGAAAGCAGAGATGGTGATGGGGAGGTTAATAAGATGAAAAAAAGTTATCATGGGTGTTATGGATAACGATCGACAACTACTCAAATAATCCCAGAGGACAATTGACGTGAGCACATAACAAAACAAACATTTAGGTAAGTTTAGGGGTATTATAATTGAAATGCAGAGCTTGGGCCTTGGAGTTCCTGTCATATATGAATTACGGAATTTCTGGGAAATCATTGCTGCACCCTACTTGGCACATCATCCATGTTATCATGGAATGCAAACAAATGCCAATCAGAGAGAACGTTAACACGGGGAAATGAACACAGGTATCGATATTGTGATATTTAGTTCTCTGTTGATAACGAATGATGTCGAAATATTAATTTAGTCGACTAATGAGTTCTACTACATGTACTGTCTGCTTCGTAATTGGGCAATTAGGGCAGTCTAAAACACAACTTCGTTAGTAATGAGATGTACACTATGTTTTGAAAAATTCTTCCAACTACATGTTTGTTTGAGAAAAAAGTAGGTTAGGAATAGGGAAATGAGTTTCTGCGTTCTTGCTCTTAAAGGCACTATCAGTGATCCACCCAACAGAGATATAAAATATTCAAAATTTGCAAAGTAGTCTAAGGTGCGCGATAAAGTCTGTAGAATTGCATTAAAGCGGGCACTGGCACATTTTCCACATAATTGAAAATTTCTTCAATTGCGCTCAAAATGTAGTCTAGGCAGGTGGGTGAAGAGAAACAGAGCTATATTTACAATATAAAAATAACCAGCCCCGAACAGATAGGGACATTGAATGATATGAGGATAAAGACATCCAGGTAATGTGTACAGTTGTAGGCCACTTTAAAAGGAGAACCCGCATTACCAACGTAATAATATTAAACAATATACACTATAAAATAATTATTTACCAAATTTTAAAATAATATTTCCAAACTCAACTGCCAAATTATATAACCTTAAACAATGAATTAAAACCACTCTAGTCTGACCATGTGTATTTAAAAATGCGAAGCTGTGTATAACCAGGTATGCGAAACGACCGGCACGTTTAGGGTCATACATGCCATAGGAATACACATGAAAGCACATGCGTGAAGTTGTGAATGGTTATGACGCTACTGTGCGCCGCTTATCGCATAACACAAATACATATACCATACACAGTAGCGCGAATTTCAAAAGCGCATGGTCAGACACAAATGCTTTAATTCGTTTAGGTTATCTATATTCCGTTTCCCCCCCCCATGAAACCCACTCCATATGTGTTCAAGAATTGTTTTATAGCGTATATTGTGAAAGTTATTCTGGATACAGGTTCTCCTAAGTTTTCCATAAGCTGATTTGGTCGTAATCATTTCGGTGAGGGCTTTTGTATATAAACAGCCTTACAACATGCAAAAATATCGATTTTGAAAAATTGTGAGGCGCACTATTTTTCACAATGTGCCAGTTGTCTCTTTAAGGTATTTTCAAATGAACAGGCGGTTCTGGAACCACAAAGGTCCCCCCGCCCGTAGCGATATAAATGGAGGGAATATAATTGTAAGATCACAGGGAGGTTATGTAGTTATTGGACCTAGATGACCCTACGTGACCTTGAAATGACCTTCACAATTGTTGGTTTAGAAATGTTGAACACTCCACAATTTAATGACCTAACACATGTTGATTTAGTTGACCTTGAATACTCCCACGACCTTGAAATGACCTTTCAAAAATTTCGGCAATGAATGCTTACAACAACCATCAGTTTTCAGGACCATACTACCATGGGTATGGATTTGACCTTGGATGACCTGAAATGACCATCAAAATTTTTAGCATGAATGTTTGACCACCACCCACAACGTTTCATCATCCTACCACATTTACTTAGTGATTGGACGTGGATGACCGACATGACCTTGACATGACCGTTAAAATTTTCGTCATCTGAATGTTGACCACAATAATTTTCCCTTTTAAGGCTTTATCGGTGATTCAACTGAAACAGTCAAAATATTCGATATTGGCATGAATAGCTTAAAAGCGAAGGATACGTCTGTAGAATTCTCTTAAGTTATTTTTTGAAACTGTAAAATTGACGGAAAAGGAAGAAAGAGCAATGTTCAAAGATATGAATCTCCATTCATAAATGTGTTACAGTAAGTTAGCTCTCCAGACGCCCTTGTAAGTGGATGATCTTTTTAGTTCTACCAGGGTTACCAGCTTCCCTCCTCATCGGATTTGCTTAGAATTCATGATGAGGGTGACGGTTTAGCCGCCGACAACCTGGCCCTGGGACAGGTAGTACTGGTTACCAGGATACCAGTAGCAGGCCCTCAAAGAAACCTGACACCTACAAATTTTTGTTCGAATTTTAGAAATCCGATAATCAATTCTTGCAAAGATTCTCCTGAACAAATTGGCAAGAATCCATGCAAACCTTAATTGTTAAGTTTATACACAAATTAAATGGAGGAGAATCTAAGATTCTCGTAAATCTTGATTGCGAGGATCTAAACCGATTTTCGTATCACCTTTCCACAAATTTCTAGCCCTGTATAAATGCTGTATGAAACGCAGTGGTGATGGGGAGGTTAATAAGATGAAAAAAAGTACAGGTTGTTGATGATAACATCAGACAATAACTTCAAATTAACACCAGAGACAAATACGGAGCACATAACAAACAACAATTTAGATAATGTGGTAGTGATAATTGAAATGCAGCGCTTGGAGTTCCTGAGAATATATGAATTACGGAATTTCCTGGAGACATCATTGCTGCACCCAACTTGCACATCATCCATGTTGTCATGTAATGCAACAATGCCAATCAGCGAGAACGTAACATGGAAATGAAGCACGGGTATCGTATTTGTGATATTTATGTTCTCTGTTGATCAAAGAAAATGCTCAAAATATTTAATTTAGTCGACTAATGAGTTCTACTACATGTACTGCTTATTCTTTGTAATTGGTGCAATTTATACAGTTGCAATTAGGGAGCTCTAAACACAACTTCGTAGTAGATGAGAATGTTCCACTATTGTTTTGAAATTCTTCCAATACATGTTTGTTTTAGAAAAAAAGTAGGTTAGGAAATGAGTTCTGCTTTCTTGCTCTTAAAAGGCACATCAGTGATCCCCAACAGAAGCTAAAATATTCAAAATTTGCAGAAGAAAGAAGTAAGGAGTCTAAGGTGCGGATAAGTCTGTAGAGTTCATTTTTAAAGCGGCACTGGCACATTTTCACATTAATATGAAATTCTTCATTGCTCTCAAATGAAGTCTAGGGATTGGAAGAACAGAGATATAGTTTACACATAAAATAACATACCCGAACAGATAGGGACATTGATATGAGGATAAAGACATCCGGTAATTTGTAGAGTTTGTGTAGGCAACTTTAAAGAGAAACCCGTCAACGAATAAATTTAAACAATATACACTATAAAATAATTATTACCACAGATCGAGTGGTTTCACGAAACTAGGGATTATATAACCTTACAATGAATTAAAACCTCTAGTTGACCATGCTATTTAAAATTCATGCCAGTGTATAACATGTTATGCGATTCGACCGGCCACGTTTAGGTCATACATGCATTAGGAAAATTAAACTGAAAGGCATTCATGCGTGTGAATTTCTTGTGTATGACGCTATGTGCGTCCGTATAGCATAACACAAAATACATATCCCATCTACAGTAGTAGGCGAATTTCAAATAGCGCCTGGTCAGACAAACTGCTTTTTAATTCGTTTTATGGTTAGATAATTCCGTTTTCCCATGAAAACCCACTCCATATGTGTTCAATATTGTTTTTATAGCGTATATTGTGAAAGTTATCTTGATACAGGTTCTCCGTGAAGTTTCCATAAGCGGATTGGTCTTAATCATTGGGTGAGGGCTTTTGTATATAAAAGCCTTACAACCATGCACCAAATATCGATTTGAAAAATTGTGAGGGCGCACTTTTTCAATGGTGCCAGTGTCTCATTTAAGTTATTTTTTCCAAGGACAAGGCGGTTCTCGAACCACAACGTCCCCCGCCCGTTGCGTAGTAAATGGAGGGAAATATAATTTAAGATCACAGGGATTTGTAGTTATTTGACCTTATATGACCCTATTGACCTTGAACTGACCTTCACAATTGTTGGTTAGAAATGTGACCACATCCACAATTTCATGGGGGACCAAAAACCTTTTTACCACATGTTTATTCGTTGACCTTGAATACTCCCACGACCTTGAATGACCTTCAAAATTTTATGGCAGTGAATGAGTACTACCCATCAGTTTCAGGACCATAACTACAATGTGTAATGGATTTGACATTGGATGACCTTGAAATGACCATCAAAAATTTTTTAGCACGGAATGTTGACAACACCCACCAAGTTAATCATCCTACACATACTTAGTGATTTGACGTTGGATGACCCGACATGACCTTGTAAATGACCTTCAAATTTTCAGCACGAATGTTGACCACACCCCACAAGTTTATCATCCTACCACAATGACAAGGGGTATAGCATTTTAATTCTATTTGACCTTGAATGACCCCGCATGACCTTGAAATGACCTTCAATTTTCGGCACGGAATGTTGACCACAACCAATATAGACCAGGTTAAGCTTTTGATCATTTCAGATACGTAGGATTTTGTAAAGTGTTAAGCAAGTGTTCGGATAATTTGAGGTGTGAATTCAAAAATTGGCTGTTAAACCAGGTGCGCCGTTGCCGTTTTCCCTTCAAAAATTCGAAAAAAAAAAAAACAAAAATGGCCGCCGTTTCAACACAATTTGTGCTGAAACGCGGGTTTAAGGCAACATAGAAGGTTATAAGTGGTGGCACATACCCATGTTTATGACACTGAGGATTCCATATGGGTACTTGACCTAGCTTGGGTTTGCCGCATTGTGAAAGTAAAGATCGCCGCATATTAGATATTACGAATATTAGGAGCCGTTATCAAACGCCTTTCATGCTATAGGAGACAAAGACATGCAGAGGAATATCATGTTTGTTACACGGAGGATTCCATATTGGCCCTAACAAAAAATTGTAACCTAGATTGGGGCTTGCTGCCATTGTTGAAAATTAAAGATGGCCGCCATATTATTAGTGTCAGCTATCAACGCCTTTCATTTATAGACAAAGATATGCAGCCTCGGAGTAATACGCATGTTTGTAACCACTGAAGATTCCATTTGACTACTACAAAACTTGTACATAGCTAGGGTTTGCTGCCATTTCGAAATTCAAGATGGCCGCCATATTAAGGACTTAGCTATCCAATGCCTTTCATGTATAGACAAAGACAGGTCGCGCCCAATACCGGCATGTTTGTGACAATGAGGATTCCATATGGTGCCGAGATCAGTCGATTGTCAGCCTTTCATTGCCTTTGAAAAAGAAATTCAACCGACAATAGATTTTTTGCATCAGGTTAAGCCAATTAAGTGCCCTGTTAAGCATCTGGGAAACTTGGAAGCAGTCAAAGCATTCTCAATGACGTGAACAAAGAGATGAGGGTGGGCATTTTCCACCCTCTGTCGCTTCCTTCAGGTTTTGAACAAAATAAACGAGAGACAGGGCTATGGCCAAACCCAGCTTACTATCCATTTATGATTCAACTTGTAGCACCATTCCACGTGGTGGAAAGAAGAGGGTGTTTTGAGTCAATCCACAATACACCAGTTTTGTGGAAATTTCCTTCAATAGGGTCATGTGTGATCCCATAAAAAAATCCTATTTGTAACACATAAAAAACACTGACTTAATGCTCATTGTAGCCACAAAACCCCCCATTAGTTCTTAGGAAATTTTTAGCATGATTTTGAAATTATCTTGTGGTTATTAAACTTTTGGAACACTTTCCTATCCCTAAGTACTACATGGTGTTTAGTACAGTATCAGTATAGGGGACATTCTATGCATAATGGGATGATTCAAAAACACCATCTGGTGGGAAAGGCTATAATGACACCAAACCTAACAAATAGGCAAGCCAGGAACCACTAATGTCAACATTAACTTAGCGGAGGGTGGATGGGTGGAACCTCTCCGGCATAGAATCATGTCAACAAGCTTTTCGGATCAGGTTGCCGAAGTTATGCTCCAATGTCCAAGTTGGACCTTTTACACATAAGTAGCAACAATCAACCAGGGAGGGCCTGTGTTGGCTGGTGTTTTAAAAAAGTGTAGATCAATCACTCTTTTGAGCACCTATAAAAGAAAATGCTGGAGTTACCGGGTGGGACATTGAGAAGAGAGGCTTATCATAACGAAACCTTAAATGTAATGGTATAGATCAGCTATTTCACTATTATCACGACCAGATAGAGGAAACCAGTGGAGCAAATTTTACTGGGGTCTACATTGATGTGAAATGTTTTAATCGCAACCCCAGATGTTCATAGAAACACGGAAAGTGGAAACGGTGCTGAAATTTTCCTGTGACTTGCCGCCTTGGGAAGATATTTCTCAAAGATGTTTCATTGAAGTTTATAGCCGTGATGTTTTCTAGGCCCTTGCATATCAGGGAGAGAGAAGTCATCTTTGACAAGTAATGATTTCAAGTGTGTGGAGTTTCCAAGAGTGTTCTATATTTAATCCTTTTTGCTTGCAAGAAACAGAGGACCTGGTTATCCAGTGAAGAGTGTGAGATTGAATCTTTTCAGAGATATAGGCCCGATGCAACTTCAGCAGATTGTGGCAGTAATGTTGCCTTTCACAAATGCTTTTAGAGCAAGAAAAGCCACCAACCGTTAACATACTAGTAATTTGGGGCATTTCCGTTCCTCGGTGAAATACTACTCCTGTGGTCGGTTGATGGAGAGAGTAAGATCCCCATACTTGGAGCCATTCGACGTGATGGTCAGTTCTGGATGAGGGCGGTTTGGCGTAGTGGCTCACCCTCTCACCTTTCATCAATGACGACCCAGGTTTGATTCTACGAGAGCCAGTGTCGTAAGTGAAATTTGATGGACGGGTCCAGACGTGTCCTGATGTTTCTATGAGAAGGTTCGGTTTCCTCCTGCATTGAATTGGATTTCTTTCCAGAAGCCTTTCTTGTCACATTCTGGATTAATAGTTGTGTTTGTAGCAGCCTAAGGTGCTCCAAAGTGGCACACCTGCGCAATTCGGGGGAGTGTCGGTGCTATAAGAACCGGGGGCACTCATATATGAAATGGATATGGATTGTAAGGCTCTCGCTTCCAAACCCAGGGCCATTTGATGACAGAGGACTGGAAAAAATAGGGGGGTTGTTGGGTGAGAGACAGCCAAAATGCCCCAAAATAGGGGGTTTTTAGGTGACAAATTTGCACTATTTTCAAAAAAATGGGGGGTTTTTGGGTGACAGTGGTAAAATTTTCAACAAAACATATGGGGTCCTTGGGTTGAGGTTTTCCCAAAAAATGGGGTGGGGGTCTTTGGGTGGGTGACAATGGTGCTGAAAAGGGGTCTAACGCCTCCTTACTACGTATATTTCCAAGATGGGAGTGCCCCCCCCCCCCGGGTATAAGAATTAATATTAATATTACTATCGGCTTCCCATTCCATTTGTGTAAAACTTATTTTCCACCAGTTCAATTCTTGACGGCTCTCTTGTGACAGCTTTATGACACCCCTCTCTTCTGCTCTCTCTCTCCACAGGGATTGCAATAAGAACGCTTTGCAGCGCTCTGACATTTATCGGGGGGCTAGAAGAATGTCTTCCGCCATTACTCCCATTTATTCTATTACATGGCCAATTCTTGGTTAGTTGCTGTTATTGTTTCTTAATGAATTTCCTAAAGTCTTCTGCTTTATGAGTCACTTGTCTTCTGGAAGGGTGAGGGTCATTTCAAATGAAGGATTTGGTTGTCTGAAATGTGTATCGGAAATCTTAAAAAGGGGTCTTCAATCGATTAGCGGTCATATAATTTCTGATTGCACCAGACATTTGCCAATTGAATGGATTCCAATTTGAAAATGCTCTGTTCTGTTTTGATTCCGAAATTTCAGATTGAAGGACAGGTGTCATATAATACAGTGTCCATGTGACCTGATTGTCATACCACAGCAATATGTGCCTATGTGTCGCCATTGAGTTGAGCCTGTATGCATCATTTGTTTCAGCACTGTACCCAAAAGGCCTCGTCGACAAGGTCACACGGTTTATTCCGTACATGGGGCTATGGTAGCTAGGACACTCTTCATGGGGACACCTAAGTTCTTTTCACCGGTGTGAAAGTAAATTATACTCCGCTGGGAGCCACAGTCGGGCTCCATAGATGCCAACGGAATTCAAAGCATGAAACTATGTTGCGTGAAGAGTCAATGAATCGAGTGCCCTATGCTGCCGGTGTAGCCGGAATATGAGTATGGCGGACTATAATACTTTACACATGTGTTATCCCCCCTCGATTTTGATAACCAGTTAGTTATAGTGTGAAAGATCCGTAAATTGGATTTTAATGCATCATGCCGGAAGACCAAACTGTGTACAGCCTGTGTACCCTTTCCCATACCGCTTGACTGAATCGTCTCAAAGATCTCTGGTCTGAATGTTAACTCTAGTTTTTTAGGATTGTGATTGTAATTATAAGAAACTTTTGGACTTGTCATAGGTTTTGAAGTCCTGAGAGCCGGGAGCGGGTGATAGTAGGACGGAAACCGGTCGTCCTGCAAAACACAACTCTCCGTCCCCTATGGCTTCATGGACTATGGTGAAACCAGAGAATGAAGCCTGCATCTGGTTTGCCCAGGGGTGGCTGACCACCTGGTGGGACCCTTCGGAGAAAACCCACTTTAATAAAGGGTTTCGATGTCTCTGTCTATAACATGAAAGGCGCCAATCTTTTAATTTCAAAATGGCAAGTAAACAAAAGGCTATAGTATTGCAGCCAATCAGGAATCCTCAGTCAGTATTTGCTCTGATGTTTATGTCCTTAACATGAAGGCAACTGGATATTTGATCTAATAAAATGGCAGGCCATCTTGAATGTCAAAAATGGCAGCAAAAACCCAGCTAGGTACAAGTTTTTGTAGTAGCCAACAGGAATCTTCAGTGTCACAAACTTGGGTATTGCTCTGCATGGCTCTGTCTCTTAGGACTCCTAACATGAAAGGCGCTGGATTGTTGATCCTAACAATATGGCGGCCACTGGAATTTCAAGAAGATGGCAGCAAAAACCCAAGCTAGGTACACGTTTTATAGTAGCAAAAAAGGCATCCTCAGTTTCAGTAACAGGTATTGCCACCACTTTCTAATTTCTATGTTGCCTTAAACCAGAATTTTAGTACAAATTGTGTGAAAGTGGGCGGCATTTGTTTTTTCGAATTTTGAAGGTTAAAAACGGCAACGGCGCACCATGTTAACAAGACATTTTTGGATTTTCTAGCACCCTCGGAAATACCACCAACACAGTTCTTAAACAATTTTAACATAAATGGCCTCCAGATTTAATTGAGCACAAATATTCAATTTTTGACCTGTTCTACTAAGGTTTATCATCCTACCACATTGACAAGGGTTATAGCAATATTTCATTTTGACCTTGAAGGACCCGACATGACCTTGAAATGACCTTCAAATTTCAGCATTGAATGTTGACCACACCCAGGAAGTTTCATCATCCTACAAAAATTGACAAGGGCCCTTAGAGCAATTTAATTCCATTTGACCTTGAATGACCCACACATGACATTGAAATGACCTTCAATTTTTTTGGCACGGCATGTTGACCACAAACCACCATAGTTATTTTCCTACAACAATTGACAAGGGTTATAGCAATATTATCCCATTTGACCTTAAATGACCCATATGACCTTGAAATGACCTTCACAAGTGTTCGGCACTGATGTTGACCACACCCACCAGGTTCCATTCTGCCACAATGCCAAGGCTTATAGCAATTTAATCCCATTTTTGACCGCATTGACCTTTGAGCATGCCCCACATGCCCCACCTACGAACTATCAGCGTGGGTCTTGGGTGGGTACATCTATGGTGCGAAGAGGGGCACCCATACTGCTCGATCAAAAGATCATCGTTTTTACAAGGCTTATATCTCTATTTTGGACCAAATTTGACCTATTGGTGACCATATTGACCTTTGAACCATGCCACATACCACTCCAAACTCCTCCACCGTCTACTTGGGTGACATCTAAGGTGCGAAGATGGACAACCCATTACTTGCTTAGATCAAAAAGATATTCGTGCTTAAAGGCTATAACAAATATCTATTTTTGACCAAATTAACCCTATTTTTGACATATTTGACTTGACCTAGGTCACATGACCCACTTTACATCCAGCCAACGCCTACTTGAGATGCATCTATGTTGCGAAGATGGACACCAACACTGCTTAATCCAGAGATATTCTGGGACACAACACACGCACACACACACACACGGAGCAGGGCATTTCTATAGTCACCTTGCCAACTAAAAAAGTTGGCCGTGGGGCCAAAAATGATAAAAATATGAGAAAAAAGCAGTGTTCAAGAAATGAACCTCCATTTACGTGTTGTAGCAATGTCGTATGGGACACAAATGCACTAAAATATCCAATTTTTCTTTATCAGGTTGCTTCAGTCTGATCACTTGCAGGGTATGTTAGGATAGACATACCATGTTACAGACATGCGAAAAATCAGGATGTTTTATGAGTTTTTAAGATTTTAGATTTGGCAAATCCATGATAGTGCTTTTAATTCACAATTATCAACCAAACTCTAAATGGTACTAATTAACTTCCAATTCTTTTTTCTAATGACTCTGTTCATCGGCCCCCAATGTTGCTTGTCCTCCTCTATGCTACTTTTGGGACAGAGTGGGCTGGTGGTAAGCTGTATTTTATATATATAAATCAGGTCAGGTTTTAATTGAGGGCCTGCTACTGGTCTCCTGGTAATCGTACTACTGTCCCCAGGGCCCGAGTTGTGAATTGGTAATCAGTCACCCCCATTCAGGTTTTAAGGAATCTGATGAGGAGGGTGCTGGTTACCCTGGTAGAAACCTAAAAGAGATGTTCTACCTAAAAGGACGTCGGCTCTGGAGAGCTAATAGCGTCCATCTAGCATATTAACGTCGGACTCAGGAAGGGCATCCGGTCACTTATCGTTGCTCCTATAAATCATCACACTGCAGTATTGCTGAATGTGCGGTGAATCCGGCCACCCCCGTTAGGGGACAAAACCGGATTCAAAACTTTGGTTTACTACTACTACTAAATCATATTCAAAACTGTCAACATAAATAAGAATTAAATTTGGACAATGGTTACAGCGATAAACAGGAAGATTGCTATTGTGTAGAATAGCCATTTCTTTCATATAAGGTAAAAACAAAAAACAACAAAATCCTGTTTGTAGATTTGGCTGAAAATTTCAAGCTTTTTTATTTAAACACTGGGAACTTTGGAGCTCCCTGAGGGTATAATGTCATTATTCCATTGGGACCTTGCAAAGAGGAATGTTGGTTGGAGTTTGTCATAGCCCTAGTTCTGAACTCATTCAGTATTCAGTGGGGGATAAAGTCTATGAATACCCAAGGATTCACTCTACATCTGCCTCGAATCCAAACAGTCTGATATGAAATACTAGGAATCACTGATTTTTTAATATCAAAGTGCATACTAATACACTTTAATGTTGTTATAGCTATTCACTTTGCACCGCTGGCCATACGGGGATCTGTCGGAAACTATTGTCATGTGATTAAACATTAAATATTATGAATATCTAAAATACATTGTTTGATGAAGATGTGAAGGACAGACTTTGAGCAACTGCTCGGTGTGAAAAGAATGGGTGATTCATACGCTACAGGCATTTCCCACACTTCTGCTAGACGTAATGTTTCATAACTTATTTACAAGTGCGATCTTATGGATACAGCAAACATTTTGCACTTGAGACAATGTAGCAACTCTCTGGTCGCCAAATTTGACATAATGTTGAGGTCTTGCCCTGGAATCTGAATCTTATTTCAAGAGACGATGGACCAAGATGAAAATTGTTTTCTGATCATTGCAAGACTCTTGTACCACCTCTCTCATGACAAGTTCCACCTTTGCTACATAGGTTCAAGGATACTCCTCCAATTTTAATATAAAAAAATAAGTACATTTCTTTGTTGTTGTTGTTGTTGTTTTTAAATTGGAATATAAGCATTTCTACTAGCCTCTAATGCCACCCTTTATAAAATTTTCACAACTCCAGGGCATTTAAAGGTGCAACGAGAGATTTCACATATCAGGTGTCCCAAAAAATCAAAAGTACTGACTTTTGCCCTGATGTAAAGCTTCCATAAAAAAATCCCCAGGATTAAGCTGAGAAATGTTTCTTTGGTACAAAAAATTGTGAAATTTCTAATTTCATAAGGAGCAAATACGAAATTCATCCTGTTTTATATTGAAATATAAGCAAATCAAAATCACCTTTTTCCTCTCTTTTAAGACATTTCTGTAGCCAAATACAAGGTAAAAAAATCTAATGAGTGTCTAATTTATATTCTTCTTATTGTGTCCAAACACTGTGGTTCTCAAATATGATCCAGCCAGAGATAGGTACAACGTCTGGCTGCTTTACTGAATTCCGCAAGGTCCTTGTTTGTGCATTGTTGCTCCAGCAGTGGGCAGACCAAGAGGTGTTCCATTGTCTGTGGTGCTGTTCCACTACCACAGGTAGTGTCCTGATCTGCTTCCAGGTAGCCCCACTTCTGCAAGGAAACCTTAGATCGACCAATTCTGGTTCTCAATCTGTTGAGGCATCGCCATTCAGCCCATGAGGAGTCAGCTCCAGGTGGGAGATGCTCACCAGGTTCAATGCCAATAGATGTTACTTGGTTGATGGCAAGTCTTTCTTTCCACAAGGCGACTCTCTAATCTATATGAAATTGCTATTATATTTGGGTGTCTCAAAATCTCTTGTTGCACCTTTAATACAAAAAACAGTGGTGGACTGGGTAGTCAAACCGGCTGTGGAAAAATTGACTTGACCGGCCCATGAGCATATGAAAGTCTTAGGACCTATGTAATATTATAAAACGAAACGAGCAAAAAAAAACAACAACAAATACTGAACATCCCCAAGCTTAAAGGTGGATGCCCCTGGGAGGGCATTGCCATCTTGGAAGTAACATGTTGTATAAGGTTGTTGATACCCCCATTTTCAGTATGGTGTCACCCAAAGACCCCATATTTTTTTAAATTTACCATTGTCACCAAAAGGCGCTAAAATCTTCTCCCAAAGAACTCTTTTTTAAAGATATTTCTTTTAAAAAAAAATCGCCTAAAGACCCCATTTTGGAGGGAAATTTAGCAAAATCACCTGAAAAACTATTTTTGAGCAATTTTGCTGTCTTTCACCCAAAGATACCTACCTTTTGTACATCCTCTGTCACCGAATGCCCCTGGGTTGGAAGTGCCAGCCTAGGCCTTCTTACATCCGTATCCATTTCATATGTGAGTCCCCTCCCAGTTTTAACTCTCGTCTACCTGAGCCATTTTTGTAACAAAACTCCCGAGGGGAGGGGGTGATGTCCATCCCCTAAACATCTGATTCCTATAGGCTTGATCCTCCTATTTGTACCATATCGGGGGTTTCATCTGCGGCCCAACACTTACTTTACTTTTTCAATGGCCCTCTTGAAAAAGTAGTTGAAATCGCTTCATATGCTTATAAATACTTTTACCATATAAAATCTTTGACTTTTTTTCAATACATCATTTTTCTTTCTTTCTGTTTTTCTTTCCTTACTTCTATTTTTACTTGATCGGCCCAAAGTGGCCCAATTCCAAGCGGCCCATGTGGAAAATTCCACAACAGGTCTATGGTCAGTCCGCCTATGAAAAACAATACGATATACAAAACTGTGATCTCTCTGATACTGTGAAACAAAAACCTGTTCATAACCCAAAAATGCAACATCAGAATCAACTGAAATTTTGGAAATATTTACCTGATAAATTGTAAACACGATGCAAGAAAGCACTAAAATCTTGATATGCACCTGTAAAAACACTATCAGTGATCTACCCAAAAGAGTCAAAATATTTGAAATTTGCAGAAATAGCTTAAAAGTGAAGGATAAGTCTGTAGAATTCTCTTAAGTTATTTTCTCCAACTGATAAATTGACAGAAAAGGAAGAAATGAGCAGTGTTCAAAGAATGCATCTCCATTCAATTACGTGTAGTAATAAGTGTCCGTACGGATAGTAATGACTAAAATGACCGATTTTGTCCTTATTAGGATGCTTTTGGTCTTGGCACTTGTAGGGTATGTTAGGATACCTATCCTTGTTGCAAACATACAAAAATCTGATTTTCGATGATTTTTTTCAATTTTCTGATTTAGCAAATCACTGATAGTGCCTTTAATATGTATGTCTCAAAAAGATATGAACCATATGCTCTTAATATTTTCCTTTTCTTAAATCCTTGCTATTGACTGCCCAACAAAAATGAAAGTTTACGCAGAACGTTTTGCGTTAACAACACTAAACAAAGAAATCACTTGCTACTCTGTATTCTATTAGCTTTTCCATCTAAATCAACGGCTAGAATAATTCACTGAGTGCAAATGGGCTGTTCCAGAAACAATTTCCCACCCCTTAGTACAGCTGTTAAGTACAAATATTGTACAACTTTTGATAAAAGCATGTAATTCAGTATGGTGAATAAGAGTCAAATAAGATTCTACAGGGGTCAACATTTTTAAACGGCTCTAATAAATCTGAAACATTGATCAAAGGGATTCAAGAAATGTATAGTTCATAGTTCACTCTATCTCATAAAGGGCCAACAGCAAGGTTATATAAGGCAGGGGTCAAATTGTGGAAGTGATCTAATTAACCTGAAAAATATTTCATTTTGTTCCTTTGGTTATCAGGATTCTAAAACTAGTTTGTGGCATATTAGAAAAAAAAAAAAAAAAAAAATTTGTACATCCTCTGTCACCGAATGCCCCTGGGTTGGAAGTGCCAGCCTAGGCCTTCTTACATCCGTATCCATTTCATATGTGAGTCCCCTCCCAGTTTTAACTCTCGTCTACCTGAGCCATTTTTGTAACAAAACTCCCAAGGGGAGGGGGTGATGTCCATCCCCTAAACATCTGATTCCTATAGGCTTGATCCTCCTATTTGTACCATACCGGGGGTTTCATCTGCGGCCCAACACTTACTTTTTCAATGGCCCTCTTGAAAAAGTAGTTGAAATCGCTTCATATGCTTATAAATACTTTTACCATATAAAATCTTTGACTTTTTTTCAATACATCATTTTTCTTTCTGTTTTTCTTTCCTTACTTCTATTTTTACTTGATCGGCCCAAAGTGGCCCAATTCCAAGCGGCCCATGTGGAAAATTCCACAACAGGTCTATGGTCAGTCCGCCTATGACAAACAATACGATATACAAAACTGTGATCTCTCTGATACTGTGAAACAAAAACCTGTTCATAACACAAAAATGCAACATCAGAATCAACTGAAATTTTGGAAATATTTACCTGATAAATTGTAAACAGATGCAAGAAAGCACTAAAATCTTGATATGCACCTGTAAAAACACTATCAGTGATCTACCCAAAAGTTAGTTAGTTAGACCAAAGTTTTAAATCTGGTTTTGTCCCCGTAAACGAGGGTGGCCGGATTCACCTCACACTCAGCAATACTGCTGTGTGAGGATTCAGTATGGTGAATAAGAGTCAAATAAGATTCTACAGGGGTCAACATTTTTAAACGGCTCTAATAAATCTGAAACATTGATCAAAGGGATTCAAGAAATGTATAGTTCATAGTTCACTCTATCTCATAAAGGGCCAACAGCAAGGTTATATAAGGCAGGGGTCAAATTGTGGAAGTGATCTAATTAACCTGAAAAATATTTCATTTTGTTCCTTTGGTTATCAGGATTCTAAAACTAGTTTGTGGCATATTAGGGAACCCCAGTTACAGCAGGTCTGCCTTTGGTCAAATAAAGGAGTTACTGAACTCTTCCTATTTTATCCCATACTTCAGTAGTCCGATATGATAGTTGGTGTAAACTACATTTTCTGAATGTGAAGAGGCCGATTTTTCGACTCTATGTATATATGACCCATAGTTGATTTTTGACCTTTAAACTACTCCCCCTTGTAGCCGTCGAAAATAATGCAAACAATACATTTTTGGAATCCCTTTAATTAAATATACAATTTAAGAAAGTGACTTTCTTTAACCATGTATGACCTTCTTTGGCCCCTTTAGGTCAACCTAAGGACAATTTTAGCCTGAAAAAGTATAGTACACATGCATATTACATCACATGAAAGTATATGCTTTTAGCACAATGTGCACAATACTAGCAATATTCTAAGCTTAACAGCTGTACTACTTCCTTAAGCAACTGAAAAGTCCATGGAAGGATTAGCATGTTGTGATTTTGATTCATATGGGCAAAAATGTAAGAAATTCATACCAGGTTGCTTTAAGACAAGCGAAATTAGAGGGAAAAGACAAAAATGCTAAATCCCAAATATAAGCAAGAGACGATGGGGAAAAAACCCAAAACTCATTATTTGGTTCATTTGTACATTCTCTATTTTATAAATTAAAAAAAATCTGAAAATCATTAACTGGATTTTTTTCTACTTTGAAGGACTTCAATATTCCCTTCATTTTGAATAGACAGGAGTACAGGTAATCTTTGGAATAGCCCAAATGAACAATACAAATAAATTGGCTGACAGATTAAGAGCATACACATGCCACAATTGGGGTAATGTACATTGTTCCCTTAACAGCATACATTTATCAACTAATTCACTGCCAGTAAAACCAGGAAATTAATTTCACATGTAATTTTGTGAATTGGGTCGTACAATTGACGGCTGGTAATGCAAGTCTGAATACCCGTAACCTTGTTTGCGAGCTCAAAATTGACAAATGCTACAAAGAATGAGGTTTACTAATATTGTTATAAAATGCATATTTACATGATTTTTAGCTGAGCTGGCTAGGAATTTGATAATTAAGAGTGAGTCGCCAGCTCTGTTTAAGACGAGCATCTCCAAAGTCACAGTCTCTCTCTCTCGGGCTACAGAGGTCAGTATTCCTTGCCTAGCAACGTGTGGAATGGAACAGTACAGCTTTCAAGTATAGTATACATGCTGATCATGAACGAATATGATTTTAGCATAATGTGCACAATCCTAGCAATATTCTAAGCTTAGCAGCTATACTACTTCCTTAAACAACTGGGGGATTTGCGATTTCTGATTTCAACTCCATCAAGGCAAAAAGGTAAGAATCACACCATGAGTGTTTTAAGATAGAGAAATGAGAGGAAAAGACAAAAAAATCTTAATTCCAAATATAATTCAAGACACTTGGGAAAAACCTCGACTCATTAATTATTTGGTTCATTTGTCCATTAAGCTCACTACTTTAATACATTTTAACATCTGTAATATCATTAAAACTGATTTTTTTTTTCCTATTGAAGACTAGCAATAGTCCCTACCTTAGAATAGACAGGAGTACAGGTATCTTGTAATAGCCCCAATGAACAATACAAATAAATTGGCTTACAGATAAGAGCATACACCCACACAATTGGGGTAATGTACATTGTTCCCTTACAGCAAACATTTACACTAATTCACTTGCCAGTAAACCAGGAAATTATTTCACATTTAATTTCGTGAAGTGGGATCCGTACAATGTGACGCGAACGGCCCTGGTATTCAAGTCTGAATACACGTTACCTTGTTTGCGAGCTCAAAATTGACAAATGCTACAAAGAATGAGGTTTACAATATTTTAAAAAGGCATATTTACGTGGTTTTTTAGCGAGCTGGCTAGGAATTGGTAATTAACAGTGAGTCGCCATCTCTGGTTAACATGAAACTCATCTTCAAAGTCACAGTCTCTCTCTCGACTATAGGAGGTCAGTATTCTTTTACTAAGCATGTTGCTTGTTATTTTAATGATCTTGGCAATGGTTATTTTAAATACTTCATACACAGTATGCAAGGGGTTTGAGTTTGGTGGCGGTTTTTAAGCCTGTATGTATTTTTTCCATGCAGGATTAATTTTGGGGTGCAATTCTGGAAAAGATAGACTTTTTGTGCACTTGGGCAGCCAAAGCATGTTTTTGTAGTGTTTTGAATTCTTTTTTATTTGAGCCCTATGGTGTACATTTTGAATATCTGATACTCATTTTGCAAAATATCAAGTTAACTTTTTTCAAGTGGATTTTTATGGGGGTGTACCTCGCACCTAGCCTGATCGTTGGCATTTTTCAGTGGACCCTGGTGTTGCCTTTACCTACTAACCCTAACCCAACCTCATTCTCACCACAACCTCATTAGGAAAGAGTCGAACTAAAAAACCATTTTGGGTGATGGTACAGGGTTAAAAAGACAAAACAAACCCCTGGAACTGGATCTATACCTTGTAAATAGTATAAATAACCCCAACAAAATTACTCTAAAATTCAGATTTGTTGTTGATGTAGTTCTTGTTTTATTTTCTTTGTGGATTACTAGGCGCATATCAACTACATTTTAATTAAGGTGTACGAGAGATTTCAAATACAGTGTCTCCCGAAAAAATGTGAAAAGTTTCTGATTTTGGCACTTGGTGAAAGCTTTATAATTCAAAAATATCCCCATCTGTAAGGATCACCTTAGACTGTTTCTTTAGTATCAAAAATTGTGAAATTTCCTAATTTTCTATAGGATCAAATATGAATTCAGCCTATGTTTTTCTATTGAAATATAAGCATATACAAATCACCTTTTTTTTTAATTTTATTCATTTCTTTAGCCAAATCAAGGTAGAATTTATTGAGCGTCAATCTATATGAAATCATACATATCAAGAATTATGATGACTTGAATCTCTTGTTACCACGGCACCTTTAACTAAATACAATAATTACTACCTTGTTGATTACATGGTAGTTTGAATTTTGAAAATTGTTTACTCTGATGCCAGATATGGTATATTTTTCGTTAGACAATTTCTCTAATTCATCTCTTCTCCACATCATTTTTTTTTCCGATTCAAACAGTTGTTGCAAAAAGACACCCGGTCAAACAGATCATTTTGCAGCGCATGGAATTAGAACATTCAATGAAGAGTGATTTCACTGATTAACACATCAATGCCTATTGAGCCTCTCTAATATAACATTTTATTTTCCCTTTAAGACAAACAGAAACAAAGATCCACTTTGACATCAACATAGTACATACAATTACATTTTGCACTGAAAAAGAACTTAGGTAGTCTGCTTCAGCGTGAATTACTTATTTCTCGAATGCTGTCATTTCAATGTTGTTCTATCGTGTCCTACTTTTGTGTCATCTGGGCTGCGATTGATCAAAAAGTATATAATATTACAGATCCATTAATGGAAAATAAATAGCATTTCCTAAAAATGTGAATTGCAAGTGCTATTTATACTTTAAGTATCCTACTACATACCAAGTGTGTGTGTGTGTGGTGTGTGTGTGTGTGTGTGTGTTTCGAATACACCTACAACTGAGGACACACCTATTCAGATTTTACACTACATAACTGAGGACATTGTTCAACTTTAGGATTTCCTTGGTAAGTAATTATTTTAAATGTTTTTAAGTATGTGCTTTATTCCGTTCTAATTAAATTTTCTTAGAGAGCCCTCCATGCAAACATTCTTAAAGTGTGTGTTTCCATCGTCTTTGAACCCCCTGTTTTTCTCCCCGGCCGTAGTATCGATTTCGATGTCAGATGAAATGCCGTATTTTTCACATGTCACCCGGAAATTGAGCCCTGGTGAAATCCATTTCATTCCCAAGATATAAACAAAAAACTGCCATTTTAATGGATAACCATCAATATTAGTACAGTATTTGATATCCCGGCTTTCCAATATTTCATTATTGCTTATATACCACAAAACGGCAGTTTGTTTCCCACGGCACTTGATGGGGCATATGTGCAAGTCCCAGGCTCTCATATCAAGTAGATAACACAATAGATATAAATTGGAACAAGCACCTTTAACAGAAAATAAGCCTCAATATCACATTAGGCATTGTTATAGTGTATGTTAAGGGCTTGATTTTTTTTGTATTTTAGGAACTTTTTGTCCAAACAAAATTGAGGGGCATTTAAAGAGGGGGAGCTTTTATTACAGACATATAGCCCCGTTACAACTAGCCAAAGTCGAAGTGAATTCTATTGAGTTCGTCTCGAATTTCACTTTTTCCTGAAGTGTAAACACGCACAGTCGTAATCGATTCGACTTCAAAAAGTCGAATTCGTAATTTGCTTTTTAGCAACTTACTTTTGAGTGAATTCGAATAAGTCGTCATTGAATTCGAATTTTTTGACAGTATGAACGAAACACGTAATCGATTTCATGTCTACTGGTCGTAACAATTGACCCTCCTCTGTGCATTTCCGGCTTATCACCACGGCAATGGCAAGTGTGTTTCAACAACTGAAGGCATGAAGGTAGCTCGTTCAATTCAAAGAATCGGACTTCGGCGTTGTTGTCTTCATTTTCTCTCTACTTTTGCCATTAGTTTTGATCATATGCCTAATTTCACAGAAAAGCTAATCACGGCCTCCGAGAGCAACCCAAATTGGGTCGCCT
This sequence comes from Ophioderma brevispina, assembly GCA_023653785.1. Lineage (NCBI taxonomy): Eukaryota > Metazoa > Echinodermata > Ophiuroidea > Amphilepidida > Ophiodermatidae > Ophioderma > Ophioderma brevispina. The sequence continues at coordinate 31,859 of JAMKCH010009198.1, forward strand.
TTAAGATCGCCGCGAAATCTCGTTGAAAAACCGGAAAATTCTGAGAAGCGCATTTCGGAACGGCTTCAGTATAAACACCTACAACTCGAATTAATTTATGCTAATCCTCAGTCGTAATTCAAAAATAATATTGAATTCAATTCAAATTTTCTCTAGTGTAAACGTGCCATATGGACTAAAAGATGTTTAGTTCACAGATCACTTTCCCAAAAGATAGCTGCTAAAGCAAACACAATTCTCTCCACAGATTGTTTCAACAAATAACACATCCAAAATACTCCCCACCCCTGAAATTTGTCATTCAAACGATCACTGAGAATATACTTATGTGGATGTAAATGGAAGTGGTGTTTACTTCCTTACGCGTGTTTGGACACCTCATTTGGTGGTATCGACTGAGTATTGTTGAAGTTATGCCCAATTGATTGAACCCACCCCCAGGATTTAAAATGTTGCAGTAAACCTATTGACAATCTTACTGTTTACGAGTTATGGTAATCATGCAATCCTCTTCTTCTCCTGCATGACTAATTCTTCTTTTTTTGATGTGTTTATGTCATCAGTTTGGAGTATTAACCACATTGCAATAATTCTAATTATTCTCATCAGTGCTAATCATGAGGAAAAATCCCCAGTTAATTTTCTTAATGAAGTTTGAGTTGTCTCTTTAAGGACCATAACCACTTTTGATCAACAAATAATGCTGTTATAATACCAGTCAAGAATTTATCGCTTTCATAATTCCCTTGGATAAACAGCTTGAGATTCTCATTTAAAAATAACCATCACGACACATCGTGCCAAAACCAGTTTTCATTAAAAGCTGCTTTTTAGCGGAACACAATTCACAAAATGTATCAGATGTTTTTTAATCCCGCCAGTGCACATCTTGCAGGGTAAGTGCCAAAATGTTATGTGCAATAAATGCTACTTTGTTAAATGCCGACTCAGAGATTTCGAAATATATTTTTTTGTGTGTATTACTTTAAAATTGTCAACTATAACTAAAGACAGTCACCTAAAATGCTCAATTCCATAGTTTGAGATGAATCAGATTTTTTTTTATTTTCATGCAGTAAACATTTATGTATAGTATAACAGTGCCATAGGATACTGTGTATAACAAAAGTTCCGGATCCAGAAGTTTTTAACGAGTTGTGATTTTCTATATGAAGGACTTCAATTTGAGCTATTTCACAGAGTGAAATATACACAAGCATTTTGAATATGCAAAAAAACATGATTTGTTTGAAAAAGAGGGCACCCTCCTCGGGAAATCTCTGAGTCAGCCTTTAAATGAGCTTTACTAAAGGAATTGTGTAGTGTTATACAATATTTAGACAACAAAAATCTCTCACTTCATATGCATATAAGCACACATTGCTTTCTGATCTGGAGTACAAAGGCAACACACTGGCAGTGTGCTTTCAAAATCTGTACTAAAACATGCGAGGAAAGAGATTGATGACTGTGGTGTCAATATCAACTAACAGGATTGATCTAGAAATTTCAACAGGGCAGTTCCACGGTAATGGAATGACATTCAGACTGTTTTTGGACTTTCAAACCAGTGCAGGCCCATAAACAGGGGAGGGGCGGTGGGGTGGATGGCTCCCCCATCCCCCCCCCCCCAAAAAAAAAAAAAAAAAAAACCAAACACCTAAAAAGAGCTGCAAAAGGGCCCAAAAGAGGCAAAAATTAAGAGTTTTTTCAATATTTTTTGTCGAATAAAGTCAACATTTTGGTAAAAAGTCCACTTTTGCCAAATTTGTCCCCCCCCCCCTTTGTAATTTTTGGGAATAGTCCCCTTTTGAAAAAAGTTGCCCCTCTCCTAAAAAATCCTGCTTATGGGCCTGAACCAGTGCAAAACAAAAGGATTTTTTTACAGTGTCAAATATACTTCATAATTCTATGCATGTTACTAGTTCATACAATTTTGGCCCCTTTTTTTCAACAAAACACTTCGTTAATTAATGAGCTTGGTAAATTAAATGACGGCCCATGTCCATTTCAGCATCAATGACAATTTCAACTGAGTTTGGTATTAGTCTTGGGCACAGGACTCACTAATATAAGATTAAAATCCGATACCATTCCCACTTTTTTTTTCATTTTATTTAATTCCAAAAATTTAGAGCCCTAGTTTTCTGCAATCAGAAAAGCAATTCCCCAGTTTGGACTATTCAGGGCCTCGGGGATCTGGACTTATTTTTTACTTCTACACAACTCATTCTTTTAAATCCTCACTTTCCCTAACAAATTTAGCTCTAACTGAACGACCCAGTTTTCAATCCCCAATTCGCTCAAAGCGAACACTCAAACCCCACTTCTGGTGGCGCTCATATTGCCAAAAGCTGATATCTATACATATGCCAAAAGGGTTGATAGCCATTTATTGTACACATCTTCTATGCATATCCTTTTTCAGCAAATCATCCTAAGCTCTGAAGAGCTCAACATTTTCATATGAGAGTCCGCTTTGAATTGTTAGAGCTAAAGGGTCACCATGTTGGTTCCGAACAGTTTCCAACCTACTCACTTAGCCAAAAAAATGCAAAGCCCCTAAAATGGAGAAAATTGAATTCAGAATTCAATAAAAGTCTAAAACATCCTCAAATTTGTAAACATGAACTCAAATTCAAACCGGTAATTGTAATGAAAACAGTTTGTAAACGTCTAATGACAGCAGTTGATTAAAAAAAGCCTCTCTTCCTTTCCAATCCTCCTTATTATACATCAATATCCTCTTCCGATGTAAAGGCAAGCTCTTCAAGGCAACAGAGCCTCCTTGAGATTCATCTTAATTTGAATTCTGCATAATTGGTTCAAAATTATGCATGCAATTGCCTATCAGCACACAGGTACTGTACATAATTCATAAATAAGCTCACTGTTCCAACAGATTTCCTCCAGGCTATATGCACTTTCTCGTCAATTTTTTAATTAACCAGGAAGGCAAATTAGTAGAAATGGAACTTTCTTCAGGGAGTTAACTCAAGGAGTCAATTGCGTCATCAATTTTCGTCAGACTTTGATGAAATGTAACAAGTTTTGTTTCGTAACTTTAAAGAATTACCATTTTGCCTATCTGGGGCCATAAATCTACAGGTACTTGATATAAAAGCCACCAAATCAACACAAATGCAACTGATTAACTTTTCAAGTTAAAAGCTTTAATTTTTGGGGAAACCACAAAACTAATTTTGAGAAAATTAAAAGGGGAATATCATAATCCATAACTTCATTCTCCCCGACTAACCTTAAAAAAGGTTGACATTTTTATATCATCTGAACTTCTGGCCTAAAGGTCCGTTCATACTTCACTGTATTTGTGTTGCGGTATGTTGCGTCTATACTCAAAATACAGTATTGCTGTACCGCAATAAAGTTACATTATTTTAACTGGATTCCCAGTGAGTTATGAATGGACCTTAAGCATGTGTACCCGTCTTGCATGCAGATTTGATCTACTGTAGAAGGAAATTCACAATTTCTTTATATGGACAGAAATTAAAATACAGTGGCATATGGGACACCAAGATATGGAAATTTACAACAAGTAACTACAATTTTACAGCTCTTGGCTTGCGTGCTCACTATATGCAGAGTAGATACGAGCATGGGCAGCCATTTTGTTAAACAGCATTTAGGCTTTCTTCAACCATGTTCTCAAATTACTTCAGACCTTAAATTTGCCCTAAAAGATCATTCTTAACAACTGTGATAAACACCAAGCCATTTCCATACAAGAAACAACCTTTTAGTACTTTATGCAATACTTTAATGATCTCTAGATGACCTTTGACCTTATCCACGAATGTTTTGTTAATACATTCAAAGTACAAGTTTATGTCTGGATATCATTAGCACAAAATTTCCAGGTTTTGTGCACCTATGGGAACCCTTGTAATCGATGCCTAACAACCAAGAAACTATTCAAATCTGCAGGGGATCTACAAGTACACCAAGACATTGCTCCCATATGCGTGGGGAAAAGACTGGAACTGAGGCACAAATTAGGAAGAGCAGCTTATTGCTTTGATTGGTACTGTAAAAGTGTTAATTTTTGCGTGTGTAATTTTTGTATGTTTCTGCAATTTTAGCATTTTCACTTGTTTTTAAATTCACTTTTTTCAGCTATCCTACATAGACTTAAAGGGGGATGGCCCGATTTAAGGATATGAAATTTTCATCTTGATAGATTGGCCTTCACTCCAAAACCCCATCTGTAAAGTTTCGCGCCGATATTTCAATCCGTTTTGATGCGAGAGCTAAAAACGTGATTTTGTAAGTCCCATAGAGTACTGTGTACAATAAATATTGGTCGACAAAATGGGGCACATTTTTGTTCATAACATAAAAACCAAACATCCTTTAGTCCTAAGATTCCACAGGGTATATGAGAAAAATAGTAGCTTTCTTCTGATCCCAAAATGTTGACTACTTCCGGTAAAACCTGGGGCTTCTGGGGACGAGGCTATTCGCGATCGGGCCATGGACCTTTAAAGGTGCCTACATAGACTTAAAGGTGCATTTAATGATTCCAGCACCTTCTGTTTCATTCATTCTTCACTAAATATCTTTGAGAAAAGCTTATTCACAACTTTTGAGTTGCTCCCGACCTTGTGGTTTTGTGTTATGAGCATATATGCTTGTTTCCCAGGATCCCATAGGCCACTATGTTATAATTACTGTCCGCTTAGAAGTACGTGAAAATTAATGTAGCGGGAATATTTCCACTTTCACAGTGTATTGATTTCAATACATCATGTATTAGACTGCTCTCCTTGAAAGTGTGGGCTAGGCCTACACATTTTAAATTTAATGCCAGATTGACATAACCAGTGTGTGTAATGCCCGGAGACGACTGATTACCCAATTTTGGTTTGTGATAACCATGTGTGGTACGTGACAGGCATACATCTTGTGAAGTCTAATAAAACACAACATGTGGCAGGACTGCTTAAATTAGGCCCTCAACACACCTCGCTAAAAATGTGCCTCATGATCAATGAATCTCTAATAAACAAATTCATATGTGAATAATACTAGAGTTGGCACGAGATTAAAAACATAAGCTTGATTGTTTTAACAACGTCTTGCCCTTTGATGCAGTACTCCTTGGGTATGATGTGTTATGCCTAAAAACATACAGCGATTCACCAAATGCATACGTCACATGCCGCCGCGGTTTCAGATATGCCGGACAAAGGCACATGAGGGTCACCTAACGCATGAAACACTACCCAATGATCATGGATCCCCTGCGATTGAAAATGTGCACACGTATGTAAAATAGTGGGCAATTATGTATAGGGTTAACATGTTGAGAACAGACAGATACAAAACACAATAGTACCAAATGTTGACCGACATTACACACTCTACCAAAGACGAATACCTATGTGCTGGCTGCTTTGAGCACAACACCAAAAAGTGGAAGTCTATAGAGGGCAGGAAGCTATTCCAAGGAAATACGAAGAAATGGTGGGATAATCTATTTTGGTCCCCCTCTTTCTAAAAATGTTTGCGTCCACAGAAAATCTTCTATATAATTATGATATCACAAAACTGCACTTAAGTTTTGTATGGTATTCAGGCAAGACTTCATTAAAAGAGTGACATTAAAAGACACTATCAGTGATTTGCTACAATCAAGCAAATCGAAAAAAATCATCAAAAAATCAGATTTTGCCATGGATATGACAAAAAGTACAGGTATTCTAACATACCCTTGCAAATGATTAAGGACCAGAAGCAAACCGAATAAGGACAGGAATCGGGAGCTTTTGTCATTACTGTCCGAGACGGTCAATTACTACAACACATAATTGAATGGTATATTGGCGAACACTGCCGTTTTCGTACTTTCGTCAATTCTACAGCTGGAAAGGTAACTTATGAGATTCTACAGACTTCTCCTTCACTTTGAAGCATTCCTGCAAATTTCAAATATTTTTCAAATCCATGTAGTGTTTAAAGGTTACATGTGTGATTCTGGATTTGGAATGTCAGATGATTCCAATGGCAGCGGAATTAGGTGTTATGAGCAAAATAGTGCCCCAATGCCCATTGCGCTATAATTTTTTCTGCTTAAAAGACAGATTTTAAACAATTTTGAGTCTGGCAAGTAAATGAGCCGAGGTCAAGTCTGCACATAGATAAGATACATAAATTACTTACACCAATGGTTTCGATGATATAATAAAAATAATCTCAAATTTTTGGGGATTCTGTTGGAAATGAGGAGTCCGGATCACCAAAATAAGACCTTTAAAAGATGACCAACAGAGGAAGCACATTTTAAAGGTCCATTGGACATGCTTAAAAAAATACTTATATACCACCAAAAAATGGTTTTCATTCATAGATGTATGGATCAATGTAATGTTAAAAATCTTCATGAAGCAGTAATTGAGAAACCGTGTATTTTCCTTCTCCACCGGAATAAAAACTGGGCTGTAATATCATGTGTTTTGGACAAGCTTTCAAAGAAATTCCAATGAAAGTGGACTATCGCGCTCGACAAGCGTGACCCAGAAGTGACGTCCAAGTACCAAATACGCGATACGCGATACGCGTAATACGTCTCGTGGAACGGACGTGCGAGTGGTCCAGTTTTCTTGCCATACGTTACACAGTTGAACTTCTCGTCGAGATGCGTCGACGTGTTGTATCATAATGGCATAATTTTCTCTTGATTTGGTGCCTTTTTAAAATTACCGTAATAAGCGCGTTGGTTGTATTGTCGAGGGTGCACCAACGGCGGACCCGTACCACACGGAGAATCAGAACAGACTAAGAATAGCTTATTCAAGTTCCCAGACAAGGAAACCGACAAGGAGAGATTTCTGGAGTGGGGGTTGCGGTTCCCCCGTGTGAGCTTTGTTTTACAACTTGTTAATCTGACGTCATTAAACGGGGCAAATCCAACTCCAGCATATTGATACGCGTTCGCGAACACAGCAGAAGGGCCCGGTCAGTTGGGTATATTTCTCCTTGCAATTTAACACTTTCACTATGTTCACTTTAAAAAATCGGGTTTTGCGATATGATCAGGAATGGATACTGTTGAGGTACGAAAGGTAAGAAATTAAGAAATGTCTACTCTGCCGGGTCCAGGACTTTAAATCACATATTGAGCTATGGAAAAACTATGTCACTACATGCAGGACAACTGCAAAGAATTTCAACGTGATCAAATTACCGAGCCCTGGGCTGTCAACATCATGAGCTAATCCCCTCTTAAAGGAAAATATGTCATGATTCAAAATTGGAAAAAATTTGGTATGGATGAAAGCTTAAAGGTAACGTATATTACATATAATATCAAAATACGTTGAAAATGTCCACATTGTTGCGTATTTTGCACTTTTTAATTTCACGCCCAATAGCTTATCGAAAACGATTCCGACAATCCACATCGGGCAATGGTTTGACGTCAAAGTGAGGACCCATCCATAATTTACGTCGTTGTGACCATCATTATATCGCAGTGTTGCCACTTCAATAATAATTAAACACAACGAAATAAACAAAATTATGTCATTCTGTAACGTTTTTTTCTAATTTTATTATGACTTTTTCATTAATCCATCAATATTACAGTGTCAGCAATAAACAATTCGAGTCACACGATGTTTTGGTCATCAATTTACGTCACGAGGAGAGCAAAAATTGGCGCTTTTGATCAATGAAGCCGTGGCGAAAAATACGCCCGTTTTCTTCGTATTCAAAAAAGCAAAAAATTAAAATGCCTCTATTTTTGTTAATTGTACATCCAATTTGTATTATTTTTGCGGGAATCGTGATGTAGATACATAATTTTTTATGATGTAAGTCAAACTGAGCTGACAAAAAAATTGTCATATGTCTTTAAAGGTACTATCTGAAGTTCAATCACCCTAGAATAGATGTGAGTAGGAGTTTTTGTTTATCTGTGCATAAAAAATTCGGCCTTATACTAACATCCATTGGATATGCGGATTACAAGTGTTTATGACAGGTAAGTGACAACCTGCATATGTAATTTTACATAGCAGAAGATACCGCCGTTTTCATAGGTAAGGTTAAAGCATAACAGCACAATGTTTTTAAAGGCCCTCAATTTTCAAAATTTGTGTGTTGCACAGTCCTGTGTTCGGTAATTGTTAGTGACATATACCTGGACCGTTGGTAATGCCTAAAAACTGTGTATTGCATAAAAGAAGCAAATTTTGATTACAAAAATGAACTCTATCTTGACTTGCCTGTGAACTGCCGGAACAAACTAATGGATGAGTGTAGATTGTAGACACGCACATGGCACAATTTCCCGGTATTCCATATGAAGGAGGTTTCCAGCAGCTGTTGAATTATTATCGGAAGACTCCAATTTAATCATTTTCTGATTACAAAAATTTCCTTATTTTGTGGCACACACATTTTTAGTCTACCATGCACCAGGATTGTTTACTAGTGAAAATTACCAATGCACTGTGAAAAATCTCAAAATATCTGGAAAATTGGGGGGGCACTCTTCAAAAAAAAGGTGCTGTATTGTTTACTGCATTGAAAGTATGTGGATAAATCATTATTTATCATTTAGTCTTGAATGAGGCAATGAACTTAAAGGCTGACTCAGAGATTTTGAATTTTTTTGTGTAGTCAATTAAAAATAGTACATCTAGAAACTAAAGTTAGTTAACTAAAAGGCAGATTCCAAAGGTAGAGATGAATCAATTTTTTTGTTAATGTTGCAGTGTAAGTAAACCTTTATGCACAGTATAAGAGAAGAGAAGATTCAGTGCTTCCCACAATGCATTGCTTGCAACTGGGGTTTTGTACAGTGATGTGAATCGTTAGTGATGAAACATGGCTAAATTGACAGACCCTATCACAAACTTACATGTTAAGAGTGTGTCTCTCTAACGATTCACATGACTACTGTACATCAACTTCCAATGGAAGCAATGCATTGTGGAAGTACTGAATCTTCTTTTGTACTATAGGAGTGTCATTCGATACTGGTATAATAAAATTCGGATCCAGAATTTTATAACAAGGTGTAATTTTCTTGTATGAAGGACTTCAATTTGAGCTTAGCTATTTCACACAATGTTAGAATATGTGGACAAGGATTATATATATGCAAAAAAACCATGTGTCTGAAAAGTGAGTGCGCCCCCATCGGGAAATCTCTGAGTCAGCCTTTAATGTCCCAATTAATATTTTCCTGTATTACCAGTTTCATCACTTACTGGACATGAGCCCATATTGTGTGATGCTTACACTAAGTATCAAGTCCCTACTTCACATACATTAAACTCTATATAACTATGTAATACTCTTGTACATCTGTGGAAAAGGCTGCTGGTCCTGCCCCCTCTGAAGAGCACAATCCAATATGGCCTTTTTACATGGTTAGTATGGCTTGTGCCCTCCTACAATATACCTAAGTTTGGCTACTCTAGCTCATCTAGAAAAAACAAAGATACGGCTAAATGTTGACCTTTTTGTAAACACAGACATTCACATGCACATCCATCCAGGCAGACATTTAGAGAATAAAAGATGAGATTTTTTGTTTTGGCCATCTTTGATGGTGTCATAATGGATGGGCATCCAACATTTTATCGTGGTGGATGCCGCCGGCATCCACCACTCATTCTTATGTTTCAATCCAAGGAACCAATGTCACCGTGTGGTGATCGTCACGCTGCGTAAATTGCATTTACGTACCAACGCGACATGCATGACGCAGTATAAACGTGTGGTATATACATTGCGCATGTCATATATTCGACTACACCGCGTATCCATCTATTACCCAGTAATGGATGGGCGGAGCTTTGACCTAAACCAATCAAATTTCTTGTTAGCATGATAAACAACGCCCACTGAATAAGAATGTCATTTCATAAGCCAGATTTTGCTGCGCAATCCGTCCAAAAACGAATGTGTTAGGATCACAAAATGCATCTTTAAATGGCTTGCATTTGTCTGTTTGGTACAGACTAAACTATACATTCATTCTGCTTTCCTCTTCTTTGAACCAATCTGCAGCTGTTTACCTGCTAACAAACACTTAAAATTTTGACATAGAGTAATTGCTAGTTTTTATATTCCCTCAAGGAGTTGATTGTGCAAAATGGGTCATATCACATGTACACTCATCTTTCATTTGCTCAGCATTTTTCAAATACAATAATAATATTTTTTTATCACAAAAAACACACATATGCACACACACACACAAGGTTGGAATTTCTCTGTACTGTCAGTTAACCAACAGGTGTATTTGTAGTATTTCTTGGTATAGGACTGGGTGATGCTTGGATAGTACTTTAGCAGAGGGTGTATTGAATCAATCCCACAATGCACCAGTTTTTGGAAATTTCACCTCAATAGGGCCATGTGATCCCACAAAAATCCTACTCTTAACACACAAAAATCCTGACTTTTACACTCTTTTTAGCCCACAAGGTGCTAGTACTTAGGGATTTTGTTTTGCATAATCATGAAATTTCCTCTGGATCTTAAACTTCTTGAACACTTTTTATCCCCAAGTACTGACATGTGTTTTGTACAGTACAGTATAGGCACATTACAATGCATTGTGGGATTGGTTCAAAACACCCTCTGGGACTGGTGATGCTAGGATAGTGCTGTAGAGTCTTACATGATTATTGATGTTTTTAAAGGTGCATTTCAAGATTCCAGCACCACCTGTTTTATTCCTTGTTCACTGGATATCCTTGAGAAAAGCTTATTCACAAAATTTGAGTTGATCCCAATCTTGCGGTTTTGTGTTATGAACAAATTGCTTGTTTTCTGTGGTCCCATAGGCCACTGCGCCGTAATTTCTGTCCATTTACGGACAAAAAATACAAAATTGTGAATTTCTTACAGATACGACTGAATTTACATGTAAGATTAGGTATACATGGATTACTAAGGCTAACGGTTCAGATGATATAAAAATCTCAACTTTTTTTCGTAAGTTGGGGGACGAGGTTATGGATCACGAAATGCCCCTTTAACATTACTGTTTCACATCACAGTTTGTATTTACCTTTCTGAGAGAATATAAATGACAACATGTACTTCATAGTTCCTTTATCAAATGTTAATGCACATCAACAGGAAATATGCCAAGTGTTAAAGCTGAGAGCGACAGTTTTTAAATATGGGTGATTATTGTAAAAAGTCGAGATCCCAACATTTTTGATGTCACAAAATAGCAGAAAATGCCAGTTTTAAGGTAACTTTTACTAACAAGCTTTAATGTATGTTTTCACAAGGAATGCTTGTTGGTATGATGCAAAGGTAGTATTTGAGAGAAAATGGGCATTTTAAATTTTTGGGGAAAAATGACTGACTGTGGCTTTAACTTAAAGGGGCATTTCGTGATCCACAACCTCGTCCCCTGACTTACCTCAAAAAAGTTGAGATTTTTATATCATCTGAACTGTTAGCCATAGTAATCCATGTGTAACAAATCTTACGTGCAAATTCGGTCGTATCTGTAAGAAATTCGCAATTTTGCATTTTCTGTCCGTTAACGGACATAAATTACAGTACGGTGGCCTATGGGACCGTGGGAAACAAGCATTTGCTCTTAGCACAAAACCACAAGATCAGGATCAACTTTTGTGAATTTTGTGAATAAGCTTTTCTCAAGGATATCACAGAAAGTGCTGGAATCATGAAATGCACCTTTAAAGAAAAATCTAGAAAAATACAATGGGGTGTATCACAATACAGCAACCTTAATACCACTTAAATTGGGAGCCTGGTTTGGAGTGTCCATATCATGGATACACGCGGTCCTGGATCCGCTTACCCAGCTCAACAAATCCTGACACCACCACAAGCCATTATCAATGACTTGTGGATACAAAAGAAAAACCAAAAAATTAATCGGGACTTACCATTATTGTGAGATGTACGCTTGTGCGAAGGAGCATACAGCACCAGGACGGCCAGCACGTAAATGTTCCACATCCCATACACCCCAGTAAAGAAGGCACTGGTGTATTGCATTGTAGAGCTGGCTTTCTCTTCTCCCCACTTCCACTGACCCTCGTTGACTTGCGAGATGATAAAGAAGATGACGGTCATGATGGCGCAGAGAAGAGTCATGAACATGAAGAAACGGAAACGGTAGATCAAGCCCTGTGAGCAAACACAATAATTATCATCAGATTTAAAATTCCTAAACTCGATCAGTCACAGCTGTTAGCTGTTTGACCCCATGCAAATTGTCTCTTATTTTTAGAACAATTGTGGCAACACAATTTTGACAACTCATATAAGTTGGGAAATGCAAGAGCTGTTATCTGCAAAAATCGGACAAGTCCATTGCGGGAATTTTGCCATATAGGCCTAGCTACAAAGGTAATGATTTTTATGTTATATCACCCTCTATATGCTCATTCTCCATAGAAAGATGTGAGGAAAATAGATTTTTAAGAAAAATCGTATTTGCCCACAATGAAATTGCGATTTTTAAGAAATATCATATTTGCTCGTAATAAACACAGGATGTAGTTAATTAACTAATTCAAATCAGTTGTCAAACCATGTTAACAGGCAAATTTTTTTGTTTTCTGGTTTTGTCATAATAAATGAGACTTTCAAAAAGCTGTGCAGTGGGGTCATATTCACTTTCAATACATGTAAGCTTCAAGAGAAGGGTACAGAGTCGGATTCCACCAGTCTGGTGTATAACATAAGAGTGGGTACTCATGTTTACTCCCAGTGAGGCTATCATTAGCCATTGCCTAGGTACCAAGACCAGACCTGTCCTTGGGGGAGGGGGACTCAAGAGGTATCCCAATTCCTGCACCAGCTTGGGGATGATTAATGTGCGAGCATCTTGCCACAAAAGGCCCTACATTGGGTGGGTGGCCGGGGCCCGCCTGTAGGCCCTGGTGGGGCCAGGGGCCGAAGCCCCTGCAGGGAGTCCGGTGGTGGGGGTTCCCAAAACTTCCGGGGTTTTTGCCATCTTAGAAGGTAAAACTTAGTGTGTCGAGCACAAATTTTGCCAAAATTCTTTGAAGCTAACATAAATAACTTCCTTAGATTTCCTTCTTTCATTTCTCCCCTTCTCTTCTTCCCTCTTTTTCTGTTCTTTCCCTTCTCTTCTTCCCTCTTTCCCTTTCTGTCTTCTTTCTCTTGTCTTACTTTTTTCCTCCCTTTTTGCCCTTCCCATGTTTTGCTTCCCTTCCCAATTTTTTTTTTTTTGATTGAGTCCTGGGGGAAGCCGCCTCCTCCCCACTGTTACTCCACGGGCTGTGGTACCCTCAAATGCATCTATTCGTAAAGACAACCTTTGTACAAGCCACACCAGCATATCTCCTTCCTCATTTCGTGGGTGTGTACAGTGACCCACTTTAAATGACAAAGCAACAATATACATCGTGGTTTACACTCTGATTCTCAACAACACATCCTTTGTATACCTCAATTTCGCTTCTCCGCTTCAAACCCAATTGACACTTTTCAGCCGCAGCTCGCACGTTGAAAGAATGCATTTGCCAATCATCAAGCACAGAAAAAGGAAGTAACCATTCCAGAGAAACAAGCATGATAATGAATGCCAGCTGTCCATATGTTAAGAATAATTTACTCAACAGTCCATGCTACCTTTCAGCAACTCAAAGTCTTGAAGGTAAGGGAAACAAACATAAGGTTGATGCAATTCTTTTACAAGTGGCTTAGTTTTGTTACAGAATACTACTTCCTCTCCCCCTCCTAAATAAACCAGAAATATTGCATAATAACATCGATGTTCGTCAAAGAACATGCTACTCTGTCAACCTATTCTTCCCCGCCCCTAGCAAAATTCTAGTTGGAAACAAACTTAGACGATCATTTCCACATCTTGCATCCCTGTCGATCACCATGGCTTGTGGCAAGAAAGAGTGGCTTTAGAACATAATTTTTAAGAAAAGTAAAAATTTACTATTTATTTCTGTCTTTCAACAAACAGACTGGCGATTTTCCAAATGTAAACTCAATTTAACTACTCTATAAATGTAATTGGCATCATATTTGATTCATCAATTAACAATGTCAATGTAGAACTTAACATCAATAACACTTTCTTTATGGACAATCCGATCAACTGTTACATTGCCACGTAACTTGTTGCTACGGCATGCAACACTCGTTCGTCAGCTTTTCCAGCTTTTACAATTCCACCTAGAGAGGGACACTACCTCGGCATTATACCAACCCCGGGTTGTGCCAGGACTACACAAATTGATCGGTGATAAGGTCTTCAGGCAACGTGGTACAAATCTTTGGAACAACAACCCCCGAGCTAAGAGCTTCCATTATTTTAAACATATATTGAATGCCTAAGAGTGTGATAGTAACAACTATATCATGAGGTTAAAATTTTGACTTTTCCATTTCACAAGACAAGGCCGAGTGGAATAGAAGAATCAAAATCAATGATATATTTTTTTTCTGTTGCCAAATATAGGCAGTCAATAGTTTATTTATCATGATAATCACCTGGTTTCTTCTTCGTTTTCAAGCTATGTTATATAAGAACCATCACATGGCTCACATCACTGTAATCATGATATAATGCCAATATTTAAGTGCTGTTAATGTAATTCAATTGAGGTCCTTTATCCAATAATAATAATAATAGCAATGTCAGTTATATGGTGCCTCTAAACCAGAACATGCACCTTACAGAAACAATGCCACATTGAGGCAGCACTAATCAGCAGAGCACTAGTGGAGCGGGCCCTCCTTGAGAAGTGATCTAGTTTTCGAGTTAACCCATCCCCCCCGTACAACAAAACACAACCACTTTATTGGAAGGATAAATATATAAGATTTAAGACAATGATGGTTGTGGTTGAAATGTTTGGTGTCGTGATGATTTCTATGCCGAAAAAATGAAATTTGGGCTGCCAGTTAAGCGAAATTATGATTTTTTTTTTTTTAATTTTTTAGTTAAAATATTACAATCTTATTTTTATGGTATCCTTTTTGTTATGATATAGGTTTTATACATTGCATAAGGGTTTCAGGTATACTCGTTGTGGTGACACATGAAAAAAGGATGCTTTTTTTAGGAAAAAAGGTGATTTTGGGGCTAAAATTCCAGACCCTTAATCTATGGTATAAACAAGAAAATCTATATATAAATGCCGAGAATTGATAGATTGCGCATGATGATTAAAATTGTTTTGTCTAAGAACATAATAAACTGGATATTCTTAAGTTTTAGCTCAAAACCGATATTTGTTGACCCAAAAAACACCCCTGCCACCAAGTTTTGAACCACAACCATCATTTTTAAAAATTATTTATTACTACTTTCGAAAGAAGTGGTTGCGTTTTGTTGAACCGAGGGACGGGGTTGCGACAATTTTCAGTCCAAACCGCTCCACTACACACCAATTGCAACATTCAACAAACAATACTGACACACAATACTTAACCCAGAACAATGAAGGGAATAAATCCAGTTTTTAGAGCCGGAGGAAACCACCACCCCGAGAACACCGTGATAACAAGCCTTAGGCCCGACCCGAGGATCAACCCGGGACCTCAGTTGTGTTAAGTGAAGAAGAACCCTTAGGCTACCCATCCCCAATAACCATGTCACATGTTTGTTCTGCCTATTCTTTTTGTGGCCATGTCAAATTAACTTATAGTACATAAATTAGTCACCAAATTTTTGTCCCTGGCTTATACAATGTAGTACAACATTAAAAAGCCTCATCTTTCCAAATCCCTTCCCTGTCACTTTCTGGGTTAGGTTCTGAAATTGGGTGATCTTGGTTAACAGCATGCAATGTTATAAGCTCAGACTGCAACCCCCATCACCCAGAGCAGGGGCATATAGTGAGGAGTCAACTATTGAATATATTTGAAGATAATAGGGCTCACTTGTCCCAAGGGGAATATTCCTTACTTTGAGGCAGATTTTCCTGGTTGGAGGTGAAAATTTAATGGTGACAAGCAAAACGCTGATTTAGCATGATTTTCAAGCTTTTCTCCCGGTCAAAGCTCCTGGGGGTGGGGCCAACCTGCCTGATTATGCACGGGCCCAGAGCCAGCTCTCTGGGTGTGGCTACACCTGCCTTTATGCTACTGGTCCCAGATCCACCCCCCCCCCATTCCACCTCCCCCCCCATTCAAAAGTCCCCCGACAGCCAAATTTTCTTCTTTAAACCATGTCCATATAATTTCTCATTTTCCTGAAGTAATTTCCAGGCTTTGCCACAAACTTTGCATATGTATTTAGTCATTTTAAGGTCATCTGCTGCAAATAGACGTAATTACAAACAAGATGTGATACATTCAACGTGTTTATATTGTTTGCACAGTACACACACCTACACCTGAAAAATACCAATGACCTGCTGACTTAAAGTTAGCTGACCGATTTATCAGTTATTTGAGTTAAAGGGACTTTTGTGATCAGCAGTATCATCCCCCTACTTACCTAAAAGAGTTGAGATTGCACCACAGACTGGCCTACGCATTGTATCGCAATTTTGTACTTCTGTCCAGACTGATGGAAATTCAACACAGTGGCCAATGGTGCACTGTTGATATATTTTTTTCTTCATTAATTGGTATATCAAAAGCACACCATAAGAAATCAACTTAATTTTTTGGCAATAACTTTACATGAGTAACCTTTTTGACCATAAACAACATGCAATTTCTAGCCAAAATATTGCTCCCTCAACCAAAACCATCCGTACAGTTTATCCATTTTCCACTCAAATGAAAAGGCATACCTTATCTCAATACGTGCCACACTTCCTGTCTTCTGCCCACACCCACTTTTGACCCTCAAACTATACACTTTAGTGTCACGTCTGATAAAAATGACATTCTATTATTAAGATATGCATCTTTGAAGATGACAGGAATTTTTTACTCCCCAACCTGGTTTTGCAAACTTTTAATGTAAAATAATAAAAAAAATTTTTTATATAAATTTTTTTCATCTGATAGATGGCCTTCACCCCAAAACCCTATCTGTGAAGGGTTTGCACCAATTATTTTCGATCCTTTTCGATGTGAGAGCTAATTGTAATCCCTAAGAGTACTGTGTAAAATTAATATTGGTCAACCCAAATGGAGCACACTTTCGTTTCATAAGATCCAAACAAACTCCTTTAACCCTAAGATTTCACAGGGTAAATAGGAAGTACTTTTCTCAGATCCCAAATTTTGAACACATTTGTCGGTAAAAAATGGGGTTCTGGGGAAGAACTATTAGTCTATAGGACTATGGCCCTTTAGAAATGCATCTTTAATTAAATGAGGGCCTTTTCACTCCCCACATGTTAGCATTCTTTTGACTTACTGTTCTACAAATACCAGTGCCGTCAAACTACAGAACATGTCTCAGATTTATTTTCCGATTGGATTTGAAGCTAATCCAGCATCCTGTCAATAACCTGTGACTCCAATAACCACTGGCACAAAATCCATTTCTGGTATTCTAATCAATAACGTCCTCACTCAATCTTACCAGGTCGCCTTACTAGGCTTTTCTATCAGAAATCCACACTCCCCTCATTGAAGACTACCTCAATCTTCTATAGATGGACACTTTTCATATGAATTTACACTAAGGGCAAAATTCCATTTACAATCTATACGCCCCCTGTAATCAGTCTTCCACTAAGGGTATAGATTACAATGTAGTTGCTCAAAAGGCTATTCCCTTTAAAACCAATCCTGAACACACTCCCCCTGTATTCGCAAGCTATATCTTTCACAGGGGAGGAGTGATTCCAAATGTAACAGCACATTAACATGTCTCCCACCTGTGCTTCCTGTGTTTGATTCTAACCCAAACTGATGAGTGCTTCCTTGAATTACGCCAGGCTGACATTAGCCCGACAGATGTCTATGCTTATCTCTCTGTATTTAGTCAAGGATAAGGGGTTCATTAACCACAAGTCTACAAGCTATACACACCTGTGTATACAAACAACTGATCTGTGAACAGATTAAAGGTGCAACAAGAGATTTCACATATCAGGTGGCCCTTAAAAAATCTAAAGTACTGATATAAAGTTTTCCATCAAAAAAATCCCCATCTGAAAGGATTTAGTTGAGAAATGTTTCTTTGGTACAAAAATTGTGAAATTTCTAATTTCGTATAGGAGCAAATACGAAATTCAGCCTATGTTTTACATTGAAATATCAGCAAATCAAAATTGCCTTTCTTTTCTCTTTTAAGACATTTCTGTAGCCTAACACAAGGTAAGACATCTATTGGGTGTCTAGTCTATATGAAATTACTATTATGACACAATATTTGGGAGTCTCAAAATCTCTCGTTGCACCTTTAAGGATTTCAACTTTTCCTTTCCCCAGACGAAAGAAAAATGTGAGAGATCTATAGCTATCCCAAGCCTAGAAGTGGTTTCTTTCATGTTGATCTGTATGTGTAGCAATTATTGTGAAGTCTATACTCGAGTGTGATACTGAAAAAAATTCTCTAGACAAAACCAATTATACAAATACAGTCACTTGTTATATGTCAAGATGCTGTACAAACAATTCTTACTAGGGGTGACATCACTTCCAATTTAAGAAATGTTTCTTCCTCTTAGGCTTGAAATTGCAAACCATTTAATAGATGAGGTGATTTAAAAACTTCCAAGAATTCTGCTGAATGCATGTTTCAAACATAACTATTCACTGCTGACAAACACAAAACCACTTAAATCTTCATGCATTACATCACAACACAACATGCATCATTCTACCTCAAGGGACAAAATGCAACTTTACATTACAAAAGTCTGTTCTGTAACATTAAAGACCGACTCAGAGATTTTGAAATATAATTTGTTGGGTGTAGTAATTAAAAATAGTAATCT
Organism: Ophioderma brevispina; assembly: GCA_023653785.1. Classification (NCBI taxonomy): domain Eukaryota; kingdom Metazoa; phylum Echinodermata; class Ophiuroidea; order Amphilepidida; family Ophiodermatidae; genus Ophioderma; species Ophioderma brevispina. The sequence continues at coordinate 50,725 of JAMKCH010009198.1, forward strand.
AGCACTAAAGATAGTCACCTAAAATGCTTAATTCCAAAATTAAAGATGAAGAGGATTTTCCGATTTCATGCAGTAAACATTTATGCACAGTTTAACAGTGCCATAGGACACCATGTATAACAAAAAATCTGGATCCGGAATTTCATAACAAAGTTGTGATTTTCTATATGAAGGACTTGGATTTGAGCTTAGTTATTTCACACAGTGATTAATATATGGACAAGCATTATGTGTATGCAAAACACATGATTTGTTTGAAAATTGAGTGGGCCCTCATCCAGGACATCTCAAGTCAGCCTTAACACACAACCATAACCCATGTATTACTTATGAGAGTTAAGAGATGGGCGCTGTGAATGTATTATTGCATGTTAACAACAGTTGTTAGTATATGCACCCCAGGTAGTCCAATACAGTTCTACCAATTTGAAGAGCAAGTTGAACTTCAAAAATCCCTCCATTGGTATTCCAAAACAAGGCCAACCTTTTGCCCGATATGTGCACCCTCTCACCCAACCAATTACAAAAAGGACCCAAATTCATTATCCATTACCGAAATTATTAAAAATTTTCTTTTACTAATCACATAAATATTCAGTTTGAAAAAGAAAAGTTATAGTCTACAGTGAGGATTCTCTATAGGAAATATCAGCTTATGTTCTCCGTGTCTTGAATGATCTCCCGTGGTGCCCATTTGCAGGAATATCTTGAAAAATGTGCACCGCTAGTTGGACCACAACCATGCTCCAGGAGCAGGTCTCTCTCACTAACCTCAAAGGGTAGTTATGCTTTTCTGATCTTTTTTGGTATTAGAATTTTTCCTCTAATCTGAAAAAAATAATAAATTTTAGTGTTTTAATTGACCCGATTGACACAAAAATAAGTCCAATTTGCATAAGTTAGCCCGAATTATTTCTAACGAGTCCTGTTTCAACATTCTCTATTTAAAAAGCCACACTCTCATTCTTTCCAACATTTTCAAAATCTAGACAGAATAGAATATACCATTTTTTGAGTACCAAAAACTGATAAAATTTTAAACTCCTATTATCAAATGTCTATGTGTCTCGCCAGCATGGAAAATCTATAGCACGACTTCCGATTACCCATAATACTGCTTGAAAAGTGTATCCACTTTACGTAACAGCAAATTAGGGCATCGGAGGTACTGGCTCATTTTGCTGGGTTTCTATGGCCTGTTGCAGGCTTTGTGAAATTAAAAGCAAAAGCCATTACCTATCCGAGGTTGCCGACTGACACTCCATATTGGGTGGTCCTGTACTTAGTCAGAGCAGGAAGTTATATAGCTATGCAAGGGTCCCATCACGAATTTTTAAAAAACTGTCATTTAATCCACCTTGACTTACAAATCCATACCTAATGTCACTGATTCTTATTTCTAACGGATGTCGTTCAGTACGTGAACTATACGAGGATGTTTGGCGCAATAATGGTGTGCAAAATGAAAGAAATTGAAGGCACGAAAGTATATAAAATTTGCCCCATTACTAAAATTACACATCGAAAAATTGCAGAAAACATGTTTCATATACCCTCAGAATTGGCTTGTCCTTGGTCTTACTTATTTATTCGTGATAATTAACACCCAGGGAGTCGGAAATATAACCAAATAGGAGGGTCGGTAAGTGAAGTATTTGAAAACTGTTTTCCCGAAAGGTTTTCCGTAGGAAAAACCCCGAGATATCAAGGTACTCTAATTCGTAGCCACGGGCTTTGGCCCGCGGGCTACGACCGTGTTCGAGTAGACATTACCTAGCCCACCCGGCTGACCAGTGTAAACAAACACGGTCCGTTAAGTTAAAAAAAACAATGTTGCAGCCTTTCTCTGTATTCCCAAATATTTAATCCATGATGGGTACCGTAAAGTCTGCGTATTCTGTACCACCCAATGAACAAGTTTGCCGGGCCCTTTGAAGTAGGCATGCTCAGTTTGATATGAGTAGAAGTGGATAATTTTCAGCAGTAGTATGGGTAGGTAATCGGAAAGTCGTATTAGCCCTCTGTGTAATGTGTAAACAGTTTGACTATTCTCTATGCAAGACGTGCGGGTAGAATACGAACTTCCACTGACATCACAATGCGTGGTTAAAGACTAACCAATCGCGATACACGAAGCATTGCGGGCATTCCTACAGTATGAGCTGTATCTAGTATTATTTTGGGGATGTTGTAACCGAACTACTGTTTTTTAAACTGAATGAGAGATCAGGGAATTGAAGAATACGAAAATTTCTAGGTCCGAAAAAAATCGGCAAGAATTTGGTGAAAAAAAAATTATGTTTATGCGGAAAATGCGAAATAATAAGTCTGGCAATTAATTAAATTATTTACGTGATGACGTTTTCAAACGCGGGGCGGTAAAACAGGAAACTCACAATTAAACTTGAGGGCCTTAACTGATGTCATATTTTATATGATAAGTAATCTACAGGTTACAGCTGCGATATAAAGTTAAAGTCAGAATTATATGTGGTATATGCTTCACAACTATACAGCCTGTCAGAAGGCATTGTGGCAAAATTCACTTGGAATTTCTCTCCTAAAAGTGTTTCAACATTTGTATCATGCATTAAAGACACTATCAGTGATTCTCCCGAAAGAGTCAACATATTTGAAATTTGCAGGAATAGCTTTAAAGTGAAGGATAAGTTTGTAGAATTCTTACAAGTTATTTTGCAACTGCAAAATTGTCTGAAATGGAAGAAAACAGCAGTGTTCGAAGATGTGAATCACAATTCAATTACATGTTGTAGTAAGTATCCGTAGGGACAGTAATGTCTAAAATATCTAATTTTGTCCTTATTAGGTTGCTTTCAGTCTTATCACTTGCAGGGTGTGTTAGGATACTATACTCATTACAGACATGCAAAATTCTATGGGACTGCTCTTGCAGTCTTAAGGTTTTAATAGTGAAATTCTGACAATTTTGGTGAACAAGTGAGCAAATAAAACTTCCCATTTTTATTCCTTGCATTGCAGCATTGGTTTTGTGCATGTCCTAGGTTCAAATCCCGGTAGAAACTCCCTCTTAGCAACTGAATATGCAATGGACTTTTTCATTGGTACTTCTACATAGGTTTCTAATTACATGGGTTTTCCCCTCAGTACTACTATATACAGGTTTCCACTTATATAGGCTTTCCCATCAGTACTTCTACATAGATGTTTCTACTTATATTCCAGTCTCTTCCTGCTTCTAAATTGGATTTCTAATAAATCTCTTCATTTTGTTTGGTTATCTCTTTGCTATGCTGAGTGTCCTAAAGGGAAGTGCAAAAGGCAGCATGGCAAAATGCCCCAAAAAGCAGCTATTGAGTGCCCAAAAGGCAGCCGTAGAGTGGAGCCCGAAAGACAGCCACTGGGTAACTAAAAGGCAGCCGTTGGGTGTCTTGATCTTTAGGATGGATGTGAAGCACTTTTAACTACCAAAACATTGTGTTATTGGCATAATTACATTATACTCTCCGTACCTACTCTGAATTATGTGCTTTGTTCCGCATGCTACAGAATGGGTGCGAATGATGTAATATAATTATGCTGCTTTATCATTTATACATTGGTAGGAGTCTTAGTGCCACACTCACATTTTGTATATAAATCTGGCTAAGTTTTGCACGTATACATGGCCGATGTTTCTTAAATGTTATAGCATTCATACAAGATGCAGAATTAAGCATACCAGATGATTCCATCAACAACTTGTGCTCCTGAGCACAAAAAAAATTGCCCTCCTGGAGCACTACAATAAATGATATTACTGCCGCATTAAGGTGTGTGTTCTGATTGTCTTTGGGCCCCGTTTTACCCAGAAGTATCAATTTTGATATCAGATGAAAGGTTGTATTTTTATCATTGTCGTCTTAGTACTTGAGCCCTCAAATCCATTTCATTCCTAATACCCAGGGGGCAGGCAAGGTGAACCTGCTTTGCGATGCTATAAAAACTTTATGCATGTCAAATAGTTCAGATGGATCAAATAAACACCCCAGGATGTCCTCACTTCAGCCAACAAAGAAATGGCATTGGAGATGCTACCTAGAAGAAAGAAGAAGACTACTGCCTTTGCCTCAAACGACAAAGTCAGCAAAGCCAGAGAAAAACTGAAGTCTGCAGCCAAGAAACACCGTACTAAATCTACCAGAAGCTCCAAGCAGGACCTTGATGCTGCTAAGGCTGCACTTGATGATGCTTACAATGTGGTGCTTGAGGAACATGTTGGTTTAAATCAACAACAAAGACATCAACAACAACAGACATCAACAACACACAACAACAGACTACAACAACAGTGGACAAAGTGATCCCTATGTGTCTTCCTGCCTTAGGGCAGGCGACACAAAAACCAATTCACTGCACACTCCTCATTTTTTTTATTTTTTACAGGCTTTCAAACTTCATCCGTGATAAACCGATAAAGCTTGTCTCACCTTACTGTGGGTTTATACACTGTTGCTCATATTTAAAGTTTGAATATTCTTTTCAGACCCAATCGTAAAACGTATTTCTATTTGAACACCTCAGTAATCATATAAGAGTAGGTGAATGATTACATAATGAGTCCCAACTACCCAGATGAAGTGAATCCATGCATAATTTTGAATTATGTAACAATGCCTTTTGTTGGGAGCTGTAAAATGTCAGACGTCTGTTGTTTGTTCCTTATCCCTGCTCCAAGCCAGTGTGCAAGGAGCCTAATTTTTTCTTTTTTTTTTTTTTTTTTTTAACTTTTCAAATGAGGACAATTTTACATATTCAGCCTATTTTACAACTTGACCTCACATGACCTTTGACCTTGGCATGTGACCTTTGACCTCATCAAAAAGTGGGGGATGCCATGTTGCACCTGCGACCCAAGTTTGGTTTAAATCCATCAAAGTATGAGAATATTACAGGCAAATGTTAACCCTTTTTCACAACAGACATCAACAACAACAGACAACAACACACAACAACAGACTACAACAACAGTGGACAAAGTGATCCCTATGTGTCTTCCTGCCTTAGGGCAGGCGACACAAAAACCAATTCACTGCACACTCCTCTTTTTACAGGCTTTCAAACTTCATCTGTGATAAACCGATAAAGCTTGTCTCACCTTACTGTGGATTTATACACTGTTGCTCATATTTAAAGTTTGAATATTCTTTTCAGACCCAATCGTAAAACGTATTTCTATTTGAACACCTCAGTAATCATATAAGAGTAGGTGAATGATTACATAATGAGTCCCAACTACCCAGATGAAGTGAATCCATGCATAATTTTGAATTATGTAACAATGCCTTTTGTTGGGAGCTGTAAAATGTCAGACGTCTGTTGTTTGTTCCTTATCCCTGCTCCAAGCCAGTGTGCAAGGAGCCTAATTTTTTCAGAGTTGGTTGTTATCTTTACAATAAAAACTGGCACAGAGGCTTCCTAGGCTATGCCTCATCCAACGGCATTGTCAATACACCGAAGAGTACTTGCACTCTGACGGAAAGGGTACAAACAAGCCAGAGTCGCTGATTTCCTCGGGATATCGCAGCTAGAGCACGGTCTGTAAAATCCTAAGACACCATCGAGAGGTGGGTCATTTGAGGCCACAAAAATCTTCAGAATGCCCACGAATGACTACCAGATGAGATGATCTCCGACTGCTTAATCTGTGCCGAAGAGCCTGGAAAATGCCAACGAGCCGTCTTTGTCGTTTGTGGAGAAGACACTATGGAATTAACGTTTCCCTCCAAACTGTAAATCGGAGATTGTTTTAACGTGGTTTCCGTGGCGTGCAAGACGAATGACCAAATGTCCACGCCCAACCATTCACCACAGAGTTCGACTTCGCTGGACTAGGGAGTACAAAAGATTACAGTTCAGACACTGGCGAAATGTTGTTTATTGGTGAGAGCCGCAACATCCTTGACCATCAAGATGGAAGACAAAGGGTTAGTCGATGACTCCGGGATGACTGTATTTAGGAATCGACTCATGGTGGTGGCGGCTCAGTGATGGTATGGGCCGGTATTCATTATGGAGGAAAAACATCACTGGTGGTGCCAGATGGAAACATGAATGCCGTCGTGTACCTGGACATTCTGGAAAAACCACTGTCTGCTACATGCAAGAAGGGTTTATGTAAACAATGATATCAAGCCGCACAGGGCCGCTGTAGTGAGACAATTTCTTGAGGCAGAGGGGGTGGAGCAGATACCATGGCCTGATTTCTCCCCTGATTTGAACCCTATCGAGCATGCTGGGATGCTTTAGGCCATCAATTACAGGGACAATCTTCCTCAAACCCTACAGGAGTTAGCTCAGCCTCTGACCAACGAATGCGACGCTCTGCCCATTGACGTCATAAACAACCTTGTGGACAGTATATTGCGACGTCTAGACACATTGATTCATGCCAAGGATGGCCATACTCGATGTTAGTGACTGACATTTAAAACAGTACTATTGAAAATTAAGATGCATGAAATCACCCAAAAATGTTATCTGTAAAAAGGACTGATGTGAAAAACTACAATCTCCGCCAAAAGTGTTGGAACACTTTAATAGGCCTACTTCAAAATGCCCCCCTCCTCCCCCTGGACAATGTTGAATCCTGAAATTTTGTTCTTTGTTCTTGCCACCCTACAAGAACCCAACATTGATTGGTGGGGATAGGGAGGGGTGTACGGATAGAGAATGCTCCAAGCCTCCCAACCCAAGTTGACATGATTTCCTATATATCTCTTTAAGGGAAATACGGCAAATAATCGGGGCAAAAAGAGCAGTCGTGTTCCAACACATATCGACCGAGATTGTAGTAAGAAAATCCTTAAATCTGTTGTTCAAATACACCCTTTTCCTTTCAGGCTAAGGACACGGTTCGTAAAGGGTTCATGGTGATATGTTCGGAAGAGACGATCATTCAAGTAGTGTGGCGATATACACCCTAGATATCACAAAAAATCTGTAAACCGCCAATGGCGGTATGGACGGATTGCTTTTTCTCCCTAGGGTATGTGCAGGTCTAGGGCATTGAATAATATGGGTGTACATTGTGTATGTATAGTCTATACTTGACGCAAGAAGGTGGAGACCAAAAAAGTCCGTAAGCCAGTCTGCCTGCGTGGAAGGCGCTTGAAGCTAAGTGGACTGTTGGACCCAAACCTCAACAAAACTCCATATCGGGCAGTTAGACGGTCGCCTAGGAGCTTATCAAAGGCATAGGTCTAAACACTTTCAGTCTATAGACTAAAATTATATTGAGTTTGGCTACTCTTAACTCATCTAGAAAAAAAATTGACTTTGGGGGGAAATGTTGACTTTTTTTTACATTTCCCCACCCCCTGTCAGACCCAGGGGAGGACCCTGGGAGAATGAATTACATTGTTAGTAGGGGCTTGTCCCCTCCTACAATATACTTAAGTTTGACTACTCTAGCTCATCTGGAAACAAAGTTATGGCAAAATGTTTACTTTTTTGTGAAATGTTTCTCTTTTTTTTACATGTCCCCACCCCCTGTCATACCTAGGGGAGGTCCCTGGGGGAATGAATTACATGGTTAGTAGGGGCTTGTGCCATCCTACAATATATCTAAGTTTAGGTACTCTAGCTGATCTTGAAAAAACTTATGGCAAAATGTTTACCTTTTTGGTGAAATGTTGACCTTTTTTGACATTTCCCCACCCCCCTGTCAGACCCAGGGGAGGACCCTGTGGGAATGGATTACATGGTTAGTAGGGGCTTGTGCCATCCTACAATATATCTAAGTTTGGGTACTCTACCTCATCTGGAAAAAAGTTATGGCAAAATGTTTACCTTTTTGGTGAAATGTTGACCTTTTTTGACATTTCCCCACCCCCCTGTCAGACCCAGGGGAGGACCCTGGGCGAATGGATTACATGGTTAGTAGGGGCTTGTGCCATCCTACAATATATCTAAGTTTGGGTACTCTAGCTCATCTGGAAAAAAAAGTTAGGGCAAAATGTTTACCTTTTTTGTGTCCAGACACACACACATACATCCACACATACATACATACATACGTACATCCAGACATTGCCATTTCACAAGCCGGATTTTGCTACGCAATCCGTCCAATAACTCAGAATAATTCCATAAAAAAGTGGTAAAATATTTTACACTGTGGCCTTGACTGTACTATACGGTCTCACAAAACCTAAAAGCCCTACTTGTTCCATACCTACAGGAACATAGAATGAATATTTAGGATTAATATGTCATACGAAAGCTGGCAACATTTGGTGAAATATGATACCAAACATGCCTGACCCCTACATACTTTAGTAAATTAGTAGAAATCATCATACTAATGTTATATTCATAACAAATTATCATAATTTGCGTATCGTTTGCTGTACATGCAACATTACCTAGTGGAAATAGGATGTGGAGGGGGGTAAAATTGACCCCCCTGTAACACCCCCGTGCAGGTGATTGAAAAACTTGTCCACCCTAGGAATGTTACCTATGGCCCATAGAAGCTACCCAGATAGGACACGTTTTTATAGCACGAGATGGCAGTTTGCAATGAAATACTAGGGTTTGCCCCCTGGGTATAAGATATAAACAAAAAACCTGCTCTTTTAATTGTTAACCATCAATATTAGCACAGTATTGAATAGGGCTTTGCAATATGCATTATTGCTTCTACCATTAAAACTGCAAGTTTGTTTCCCACAGTATTTGATGGGGCGTTGTGCAAGTGCTCATATCAAGTAGAGAACACGATAGACATAAATCGGAACAAGCACCTTTCAATCCTCTCACAGCTCAATGAAAGCTGTACTACATGGGACAAGTGCAATTGATGCATGCAGTGGTGAATAGTACAAACTAATGCCCAGTTAACAAGATTCATTGAACAAGAGTATAATGAATAGCCTTAAAGCCACTATCAGTGATTTTCTTCAAAATGTTAACAGATATTGCCCTCAAATGCATTGCAATTGTTGAAATGAACTGTACTGTAATAACTTGAAAACCCCATTTTAAGCACTTAGAATTTTAAAGAATATAGTGGGGATCCTTAACTTTTTACTTTGTCAGGTTTTAGAATTAGGTTTTTGTGTAATGTTAGTGTTTAGGGACTGTGGGTTAGGATTTATGGTTATGGTTGGGGTTTATGGTTATAGTTAGGGTTACAGTTAGGATTATGGTGTGCAGGTTTTAGGGATTAAGATTAGGTTTAGTTTAACTTTAGTGTTAGGATTAGTGTTTAAAGACTGTAGAGGTTGGGTTTATTGGTTAGGGTTACAGTTAGGATTATGGTGTGCAGGTTTAAGAAAAGGTTTAAAGGACTAGGTTTAGCATAACTTAAGCGCTAGGGTTAGTGTTTAGAGACCAGGGATAGGGTTATTGGTTATATAGTTAGGGTTACAGCTAGGATTATGATGTATAGGTTTTAGGGATTAGGTTTAGCATAACTGTAGTGTTAGGGTTAGTGTTTAGGGATCAGGGATAGGGTTTATGGTTATAGTTAGGGTTACAGTTAGGATTATAGTGTATAGGTTTTAGGGATTGGGGTAAGCATAACTTTAGCACTAGGGTTATTGTTTAGGGATTAGGGTTTATGGTTATAGTCAGGCGGTGGCGGCCAAGCTTCATTCATAGCGCAAAACTGCCGAACGAGTCATTGGACGAGCCTGAACAGTGACCGAAAGTTGAAGTCACACTGTGCGCGTTTATAAATAGATCAGTGAGTGGCCAGTGGGAATTCCCGTACGGAGCCGAGGCGATCTAAATTGCCTTGCTTTAGTCGGTGGTGCATAATTGTGTTGCAAAACTATCATCAAATCTTTTTTAAAGACCGGACATGAGAGGATTGCTACATACAAGTCAACAAATCATTCCACGGTGGTGCATAAGCCCGTGCATAGGCTACCTGGTACATGGTCCGCAGCCCCGTCTGCAGCTATAAATAGCGATGACCCTGCGATTGAACATGAGGTCAAGCAAGCCTCGTTCAAAATGGATCCCGTTTGTAACGTTATTCATACCAAAAAAATACTTATACTGGAGTTGATTCTTCAACTCCAACGGATTTTTGAGTGGAAAAATATTGGTATTAAACATATTTTCGACTTTTCGTGATTACGTGCTAAACCTATGGGAACGGCAAAAACGACGCTATCTTGGCCGGCCCCCCTGGTTATAGTTAGGGTTACAGTTGGGTTTATGGTGTATAGGTTTAAGGGATTAGGATTGGGTTAAGCATAACTTTAGTGCTAGGGTTAGTGTTTGGGGGCCGTGGGTTATTGTTTAGTTATGGTTATAGTTAGAGTTATAATTATAATAATGGTGTATAGGTTTTAGGGATTAGGATTAGTATAACTTTAGTGCTAAGGTTAGTGTTTAGGGACTGTGAGTTAAGTTTTTTGTGGGATCACATGACCTTATAGTGAAATTTCCCCAAAAATGCATTGTGGGATTGACTCAATATACCTTCTGGGTTTACCTTAAGTGTACCATTACAGACTGTTACACTCTCCTTACTTACAAAACCGTACTCTTGAAACATCAGCTTCAAAAGAGTCTATTTTCACGTTGAACGGCAATAACAATTTATTCGTATGATGCTACACTTTCATGAGCAAAAACGAACATATCAGATTTGAAGAAAAAAAATCACTGATTGTGGCTTTGAAAGTTGTGTTACCTCATAGTGAAGTCTGCGGGCTTTGGCCATGTGCGGCAGAGTAGCCCTACGCATGCTGATGTTCTTGAAAACTTTCCACACCATGAAGCAAAGGAAGAAGAAATAGAGCACACACCGCATGTAGCTGCTGAAATAATGAAGGCAAGCTGTGGTATTTGGTGCATGAGCAAAAACGGTGTTAAGGTGTTTCAAACAAGCAGTTAAAAAGATGAGGCAGAACTGTTATTTATCCTAATAACATGGATTAATTTGATTCTTTGTTTACCCTAAAATGAACCTGCTTAATTAATCTTCCGTTTACCCATAATTGTACACCAGCACATTTAATCTGTGAAAGCAAGCAACATATGAGATTTAACAAATGATACCTACTGACTTCTTAGTTATAGGGCTGTCTACTCATTCAGGTCACAAGCCGGTGCTTAGCCTGTATCATCGGCCCTCGTTTCACAGTATAACTTTGTGTTATTTTCTAACTAGCACCTCCCATTCCTGCTATCAATTCGGGTAAAAATATGGCCATTTTGGATACCAGTTACATGGTTGAGCACGGGACGTGTGACTTCAGCATTAGAGAGATAGCCCTTATAACTAAAACAAAGTGTAAATGCTTGATGAAACTGGTTTTCAGTTAAAACTAGATTTCGCTGGGTTCTCGGCTTTCGCGCGTGCTATTTCAAAGAATATAAGGTGGTGCGCCCACAGGCACCTTTGACCTGGCTACGGACGCTTTGATCTCATCAAAATATGAGGGATGCCATGGTACACCTATGACAAAAGTTTGGTTACAATTGAACTTCAGCTTTTCAGTTAGTCAATTTTACATTTTAAGCCTATTTTACAAATGACCTACATGACCTTTGACCTTTCAACATGACCTTTGATCATCAACAAACGGGGGATACCATGTCTACCCTTATTGAAAGACGTTCCCGGTTCCAATTGAAGTTCTAAAACTTTCACTGTGAGGTCATTTAAAAAAAACTTAAACAATTGTGCCACAACACAACACACACACTTTCCCCACGCACAACGGATTGAAAAGTGGTCCTGCAAGCTATAGCTGGCGGCCCACAAAACAAAAAACAGAAACCAATCAAACCTAAAAATTAGTCACTTTTGACATACTCAAAGCTTTAAGAATTTCTTAATCTTCAAAAGGGGATTAAAACCCCTTGGAAATTTCTTAATAATCATACAGTATTTAATCAATTTGGTACCACGGGGTAGCATTGGAAGTATTTTCTTTCTATTGGTATCAAAATTTCTCAAAACTTTCTTTCAATGTAACCCAAATTGTTTTCAAGAAAATGACTAACATGAATGCAATAAAATGAATGAAATGAAAAAGTATGGTACAGTACAAACATTCCCAATTATATCACTATGGCATTGCAAGTCAACACAATTGTAAAAAAAAATTGTACCAACTGAAGTTGAATATTTTGCAATTTTGCTAGGTCCCAAACCATTCATGTCATTCTGATCTCATTTGCAGCATGTTAGCACACATGTTTTTGGTACTAAGAAAATAAGAGAACCATACTATCCTTGGTAACCAAATCATAAATATCTGGGGCAATGTATATCCTATTACCATACTGACCAGAGTATTGGTCCCATTTTTGATTATAATTTTGGCTCCATTTTGAAATAATCTGAAGAATAACAGAAAATCATATAATCCCACGTAGTCCTTTGCTGAAAGTCAAAAATTGCAATGTTTGTTGCATTACATTACTTTTTTTTGTAGTTTTTGTTTTTCTTTACAATATTAATTTTTATGCGAGTTCATTTAACAGGTTTTGTTTGATTCCACCTCATTATACACGTGAAAACAATCTGGAATAAGTTAAACTCTGAAAATACGCCATTTTGATGCTTGTGTGTTTGTTTTATGTTACGATGGAGATCCCATTATAATCCTACCCCCTAAATTCAAGCTATTTTTCAAGGTAACAGGTGGCCTATACTAGGTGCAGTACAGTAATATCAGTAGTTGCTTCAACCTTCTGAGGGGGTTTAAGATTGTAACTACATTGTTACACATCTTCGCAAAAAATTGAACCTTAATCATGCAGTAATAGGCACGGAAGTGTGCGATTGCTAGGAAAGTGATAGTATATGATAATTGCCACTTTCAACCTTAACAGTTTAAAGTGTGATAGGATGCATTTTACAATCAAGTCAACTACAACCGTATGTGAAAGCAATCATATCAAATCATGAACTCCACACGTTAGCACACAGAATCAATGTAAAATTTGAAACAATACAATAGGTTTTAAAATGCTTTTGTTTGTGTTTGGTTGGAGAAAATTTAGTAAACTCCTGGCATCCCTGTTTATTGGAACATGGGCATCAAACAGGGACTGCCTTTTAAGGTATAAGCATTCTCTCCTTAATCACTCTCCCTACATCATCACAAGGAGAGTGATTTGAAAGCTCTCAATTAGAATCCGATCCAGTCCTGTCCATTACATGTATATTTTGACCATTTTTATGGATCTTATCTTAAAATGCCTTGGCAGGATATTTAGATCTTTCTTTGCAAGTTCACAGACATGTGTAGTTTATATTTCTTTAGATCCTCTTGATGCTTGATAATTTTTTTAGCTGCTCATCTAATGCTCCCCCTTTAAAGATCCAGCAGAGTTCTTTGTCACTCCCCTGCCCATTCTAAAGTCAGTCCCTGTCCAAATGCAATATTTTCTATAAGCCTGCATTCTGCAAGCCTTTTTAACTAAAAAAGTGCAATGCACTTAGGTTTTTCCACTATGTAGTGCAGCATTTCCCTGAAATTTTGAGTACAACTCAACATCACAAATCCTAATTAAAGCAACTGTCTTCAATATTTCTACATTTCCTCTGCACAATTTACAGGAAGTTCTAAGAAGCCCGCTAACTACAACCAGACACACGCACTCATCCTATCAACTCTTACACGTAGTTGGCAGACTTCCCAACAAGACCATATTTGCTGATGGATGCACATGGTCAATCACGCCATCACATTGAGTAGTGTCATGGGATTTGTGTGACTAGACAGTTACCAGTTCAAGGTTAAAGATAGACACTGGTATTCTGAAAAGGAGTCTAACTTTACATCCAGGGTAGTCCACATGAGTGGACTTTTTTTCCTTTCAAAATACTGTGAGAGTTAAATGTAACAGGTGAGAAAATTCCTCAGTATTGGCGTTCAGCCCACCCAGGAGTCATTTTCTCACCCTTTACAGCACATTTTAGTATGTTGGAAGAAACAAAGGTCCACTCATGTAGGACTAAACCCTGGTTTAAACCAGGGTCTAAAGTTAGACTCCCTTTCAGAATACCAGCCAAAGAGTTCAAGGCATTTGTACTTTTGTTCTATTGCCATCTTTCAATAGTTTGCTTTATTAGCAAATTGGCTTCAAAGCACTACAAAATGAGGGTGATGTATGAACACTCGACATAAAAGAGGTGATGTAGTATGTAGGGGTCTGAAATTTAACTACTTATTCGTCAGGATGAATATTTTTTAATCTTTGCCTGGAGATGACCAGCCCACGATAGTGTTGGAAAAAAATGTGCGCTTGGCCGGATTCGAAGGCGCCAGTTCGAATCCGGCCAAGTGCACATGGGTTTTTCACTCAAACGTATGGTGCTGGCCATCTCCAGGGTAAGAACGATTAATAAAATATATGTAGGGGTCTGCTCATGATCTGCCTGGGCATCCACTTGCCCACCATAACAGACAAGGTTGATGTAGTATTACAAAGAGGAATTACCCTCATGTGAGGCATGTTAGTGATTTAACCTTAAAGCTTACAATAGAATCTTGGCAATAGAAAACAGTTTGATTGACGTTGCTAACGTGCTCCCTATACCACTTGTAATCCAGACTGAAGAAAATGTCACATTCAAGCCCGGAATTACACCACATCTCTTCACCTAAGCTTCTCCTCTTGGACACCCTGTTACAAGGTCTTTCTTAAGATGTGCCCCTTTTGAATGGCCAAGATACCTGAAATGGCCTGGGCTATGAAGTTCTGTTGTCTATATACTTGTATGCCTCCAAGCGTTCTGTCTGTATTTGCTTGTATGTCTGTGTCATCCATTTACCTGTGCACACTTTATCACTTAATTTCAACCCTGACATGCCTGTAAAAAGTACAGCAAGCACGAGCGCACTGGGCTGTTCTAGTTGAAATCCGCACTCCCTCTGTACAATTTAGGGCAAGTTTTACCACAGGGGGGGTGTGGATTTCCAATAGAATAACCATTGAGTAACTACGTTGAAATCCACACCCAATGTTGAAGACATGATTAGGAATTCCACTTGGGGAGTATATATTCCAAAGAGCCATCTCTTTATAAATTTTTTGAAATACACAGCGTTTGACCCCATACAAATTGTCTCTTTTCGTTTAAAAAACTTTTTTAAATGCAGTGGTTTAACACAATTTTGAGAACTGATATAAAGGGGCATGCAAAAGCTATTATCCTCTGCAAATCAGACAAATCCATGGAATTCTTGCCATATAGGTCTACAAAGTTCACTGATTGGTATGTTAGAGCGCCCTCTATACGCCCATTCTCCATAGAAACGTGGAAAACTAGATTATTAAGAAAAATCATATTTGCCACAATGAAAATTTCGTAAAACATTACACGAATGTAGTGAGTGTACTAATATTCCAAATCAGTTGTAAAAACTGTGTCGCCGTGATAAGTTTTGCTTTATTCTGTTTTTTCATATAAAAGAGACCGCTCAAACAGCTGTTACTACATACCCCCTCTGTAATTATTAGGTAGTCCTTCCAAAGGTAGATGGATGTAAATGGAATAGCTCATTGTCACTTTACCTCAGGGGCAGTACTATATCTTTCTAACAGTGTTTCTGATGGCTAATTACAACATGATCTGTTAATTTAATTAACCATTAAAATTACCTCTTCTAAAATAATTTCCCCAGTCTTTTTCAGGGATACCTTCATTCTTACAATGTCATTGATTAGCTCAATAATGAGTTATAGTCCTTTCTCTTCCTCGAGTCAGTGACACATGGCATTCAGCAGATGTTTGTGTGTGCGGTGTGTGACGTTGTATCCGTTACACGACGGAAGGCTCACGACAGTTAGAGGAAAAATCACTACACGCGTTTACACGTCAGCAAACCCTACTAACTTTTTTTTTTTCAGTATTATTTTATGCTGAAGTCAAATTTTCACCAAAATTACCCGCCGTCAGTGTAAAGTAAAGTAACGTTCCAAGCCCTTCTTCTAGAAATGGTTTTCGACTTTAGGAAACAGGACATCCCCCCGTTTACCAAATTCTGTAAGTATGAGTGGAGCGACTTCGGCATATAACACGACTACACGGCCCCCAAATATGTGGTGCTTCCAATTACAGAGGATCTACAAAAAAGGTTAAAATGGAACCACGCTAATGGAACTCCCCACATGATTCGTTGTTGGAGTCTTTGGGATATTCAACTGCTTTATTTTGGATTTATTTTTATTAAAATAACATAGGTAAGTACAAAACAACATTTTATGGTTCAAGATGATATTTATGATCGAATGCAAAGCAGGGTAACCCGATTACTTAACGTTACGGTTGCACAAAGGATTGCATTGGAGTGGGAAGCGCCAAATTCGGCAGTGTTTAACTTGTTATGACCGGTTTTTATATTAAACGTTTTAAACGAATGGAAATACCGACCGTTTGTAAACGGATTAGGAAATTAACAGGATAACTCCCAGCTCTAGGTTTTGCGGTTGTGGCATTTCCCCAATGCCTCTGCCACAAAGCGTTATGCCCATTGCTTTGATATCAACGCCATTAAGATTGTAATGCTGCGATCATGAGTAACACATGACTCGAGGATGGCAAAGCACTAAGCTCATATAGCTAACCAAAGGTATATTTTTTGTGGTGGTTTGTTATTTTAGCTTCAAGAAAGGACAAGGGGTAACTAAGTCCAGCAAATATACTGCAATAGTTTTTTCAATTATCAGAAACATAAGAGGAGGTATAATAAGGCATAAGGGCAATTCTTTGAGATGTCACACATGTGACCGAACTTTATTGCCTCCCATGACAAACAAAATATAGTAAAGTGGAATCAGTTTGGTTAGATTTTGTCCCAAACATCTAACCAAGAATAATGTTTCCACTTTTGCCAGATTGGTCATTTTGTCAGGGATGTAAAAAAAGTTTGGTCACGATGTGTGACATTTCCCGAAGATTGGCCCTACTACTGAATCTTAATATTATAGTTAAGGGATGTACAGCTAAAGTTTCTGTCTCGTGTTCCAGATGGAATAGAAGGGATGGATAAGCTGGACACCCCTGCAAAAGACATTCAATACAAAATGAGATGAGCAAAACCATATCTTAAGTGAAAGGAAGTGGTTCAGGAAACTTCTAGTTTAAAAGTCACTAGAGGTTGAGAGTTTTTCTTACAAACCATTATTACTTAAAGAACAGCAGCAGGCAAATCACATAGCCAATAGGAGGTGCAATTTGTTTGTAGCTCCCATGTCTGCATACAGTCCACTTTTGGGATTTGGGATGAAAAGCAGAGTTGATAGGAAATGTGCCACAGGGGGTGTTTTTGGAACTAATCCATTAATGCATTGTATGTGCCTATACTGTACTGAACTTGTGTCAGTACTTAAGGGATAAAAGTGTTCAAAGAATTTAACCACCACAAGACATTTCATGGATCATGCTAAACATTCCCTGAGTACTAAAGGAGTTGTGGGCTAAAAAGAGCGTAAAAGTCAGGTTTGTGTAAGAATAGGATTTGTGGATCACAAGACCCCTAATGAGGTGAAATATCCCAAAACTAGATGCATGTGGGATGGTCAATACACCCTCTGGGGAATGCCCAAAACTGCTTCATCATTGCTTGGATAAATGTTGTATTTCCTATGATTTTTGTACAGGGAAACCGAGCAAAAATGCTTGAAATCATGCAAAAATGAAAAACTAAGATCCGCATGGCTATTCACATTTTAAAAGATTTAGGCATCAGTCAGGTTACGGCAAACAAGAGAATCTGCCTATTGATCAGAAGGTCCCAGGGTTATTAAACTGAGTGGTCAGTGATCTTTTTCCACTGACTGTCATACTGTTGTGTATGGTAACAAGTTTAAAAATAATGTTATGAACTTATCAACTACCCACACATTTAAGCTGGTTTTTTTTTCTGAAAAGATAGCGGATTGCTAGATTCCTTTTGAAGCATTTACTCTTTGATGATCTCTTTTTGAGATTCCTAAGCCCGACTTACAAGTGAAATAATGTAATTTTGAAAGCTTACAAAACCAGTCAACCTAACCCTAAATGGACAGAATGCCCCTGTAATCCAACCACATACCTTGACCCCAATCTGTATACACCTAATATGGGCCTTGGTCAGTGCTTACCATGACCAAAAATTTTGTGTCCATAGCATTTGATTCTGTGGCGGGATAAACAAATGGATACATTTCAAAGAACATGTCAATTATTGGCCCATCATCGACCTCTCACCACAATCGCCATTACACTGCCACACATCATGAACTTGAGTCAGTTGGTTCTTATTGATCAAGTTGGTTGCATTGGCTAAGCGTTTGGACAGGAGAGATACAAAAACCAGTAAGCTAAACCCAAAATGGAACACACCACGGAAGAAGGAAAATCTGTCATAATATCCCCGCTTTATAAAACAAGGGGGAATAGGCAAGGCCCCCCCCACCCCAAAACCTAGATTAGTTATCTTTAACAGGTGGCACTTGTGTTTACCTTTCGCAAACATAAAAACACGAACAGGCAGAAGCAGGCAAATGTGATGGCGCTGACTTGACGCCAGTATACCTTGAGACGGATTCCTCTTCCGTCTTGATCCTGTCAAAAAGAGCAAATTGAATGACTGTCAGTAATTCTATATGGTGGCTTTTGTAGCAAATTGGGTAAAAACCCCCAAAGTAATGCCTACATCTCGACTCATAATTTAGGATATCCAAGTGGGTATTTTAAACATCTGGTTGAAGTGAAGGTATCATCTCTGTCCTTAACCTTAGCCACAAACAGCAATGATTATTATACCTCATGAAAGTTTCCATGAACATAATTATACCATTGCATTGACTGATTTGAAATTCAGTGCATATTTACCACGGGAAATAGTGTGAACTGTTTCTCTACAACCGTCCAGAGTCACAGTGAGGCGTAATTTTCCCTTAGTATGGCTACGGACCTATCACCCCTTACCCTTTGGGTTCGGGGTTATAATAGACCCGTGCAAGTTACTTCGGGAAAATAATGTGCCGTATTTACTCGCTAACGGTGTCACGTTTCCACAAAAGAATCGTGGCCACCGTATTAGCTACCTGTCACGAACATAAACCATAGCATAAGACACAGCGAAATGTTTGCATTTCATTTACAGCAGTACGAAACACAAACCAATACATTACCACTTGACTATGTGCGAAGGAGTGTTCCACGCTGGCCACGATTTTAGCGCGGCTCAGTCGGTTACTGACTGCATTCAGTCACGATGCATGGAATTGGATAACTTTCAGTAGGAAGTCAAAAAAATTGCTCGTAGCACTCCATAAAATCTAAGTGCTGGAAGCGAGTGTTTGATTGAATGTCTGATGTGAACGCTCGCAATGCTGCCCTAAGCGTTAATAATTGATCGATAAAAATGTTGGCGTTCGGTTGGTTAGCGAAATAATATGTGATTGGCTTCTTAAGTAGACCGGCCTCTCACTGTGCACGGCTAGGGCCTTGACAAACTAATACACTGGGTTAAACAACATTTACAATATTAAACACACAGAGTGTAGCTTAATATTGAAGTAGAGAGTCGCAACAGTTAATGTGTTTTTTTAAAAATTTCTTTTAATACATTTTGATTATCAAACGGCCACATATGCAGGTTAGAAAAACCGTATATACTGTCACAATATAATTTCCTATTTACTGTCATACATATAATTTCCAATTACAGTACTTTATTTCATTATCGGAATTTCGAGGTCTTTCCCATTGCTACCACATAAATTCCACGAACAGATCATTTTGATCTGTAGGAAACTATATTTAATTTAATAATGTCTTCAATGATGAAAATAATTAAAACAAATTCATGGCTGGACAAACAGAAAGTATAGAACGAAAATCACTTTACTCTTGAGATTTTATAGACAAAATAGCGGCTGTAGGTTTCCAAGAAAGTTTAGTAGTTCAGTGTACGCACGCACATGTATATGGCGGTAGGTTATAGATAGACCTAGAGATCGCTTCCGTGAACTTGTCGGCTAACAGACAGATCACGTTGCGCCTTCCATCAGCCCTTCCGGCATACTTCACGGTAGATCTCATCCCGGAAAAAGGTATGCAAATTAATTTTATATGTAGTATCTAACTGGTTATATCAATTAAGCGAAATACTGTTTTCAGTTTACATTGTTTCAACGTTTTTCTTTCGATATAGGCAGGCTATTAGTTGTGCATATTTGATGTAGTTATTACTGTTCTTTTTGTAAAAATGCGTCCGCTTTCTATTGGCCTATTATAAAGGTAGAACATATTGACATAAATGTCAACCACAATAAAAAGTGTTTTAGAATTTGAATATACTGTTGGAAATCCTTAAATATTTTTTCTTTGTTCTGTGTCCAAAGCCTGACTGACAAACAGAAAATAACGCTGTGCGTATGATGATCACGTTATGACAAAACGTTGTTATTAACACTTTTTACTTGAGATGGAAAGGACCATGCATAGTAAAACAAACATATGTATACATTTCATTGTACATTTTTTTTTCGTTTTGTTTGTTTATATGCAATTTCTCTACAATATCTTTAAGCTTTATCAGTTAACTATTAACACAGCACCCGAATATGACAAAGTTTCCAATAGTTATTCCTAAAAACCAGGATGTTAATGTTTTTTTTGCTTTACATTATAGGATTTCCCCAGCAATGCCCTAAAATAACTCCAAATGGTTGGTTAACTTCTGTGCAAAACACTTGTTAATGTTAACATTTAAAAAAACAAAAAAACCGAAAAAGAAGAAAAATTTTTTAAAAAGTTTGCCAAATGTTTAGAAACTATCTCAAAAAACCCTAAGCACTATGCGTTTTTGTCAAAAAAGCGTGCTCTTTCTTTTTAACTTACTCTTACTCTTACTGTTTGTAATACCATTTATTTCGGCCTCTTTACAGTCAGATTTTCTCAATGTTTATAAATTTCTTCAATTGAATAACTTTAAAAAAGAATGCTGTAAAATGTGATTTGTTACGCCTATGTATTCATTTGTTTACAGTTGTTATATCATTTCACGATGTACCATCTTGTTCTACCTTCTTACCCCTTAAATTATTTTATTTTAAACTGTTTATAAATTTACAATTACAAAGCTTTTAATACAAGTACAGAAACTTTCGTTAAAACCCGATTTTGTTTTGTCTTGGAGTTCTACTTTGTGTTTCGTTGCGTTGCCGATTGTTCCACAAAAATGCGTGTCAAGTGGAATTGTTTTGATTTCCAGTTTTTGACGTTGCTTTGGTTAATATCAGCTTGACAAAGACGATTTTATCGAAGAATATCCCGGAAAGAATAAATTCATATTTTAATACGGCACAATCCCTAAGGCTCTAATTAAAAGACAAATCTTTCCCAAGTTACCCCGAGTTTGGAAAGTCTTGGCCGCACATATCCCTACCTTAAAAGTTGCAGAGTGTCTCCCCAGCTCTCACGTACCCTGCTACTCTCTCATACTCATCTCTCATTTATAATGACTCTTTCCCCTTTGTAATTCCTTACATGCCCCCCCCCCCCCCCCCCATTATTTCCAATGCACATTTTACATGGTCTCCAACTAACCTCAGAAATAAACCTAGTGTGACATATTCATGTAATAGATATCAAAACTTGGCTGGATTTTTTTCTCATTTTACAACGTTTTTTTGTTAAAACTACATTTTGTGTCCACAGCCAAAGCAAAATTATTCAATTTTAATCAATGCAAAAAGTAAACTTTTTCATTAGGTCAGGACAATAAACACAGCAATCCCCCCCATATCAGGTATAATTGGATAGTGGCTGCTCGCGACCCAGGACCACCCGTGAAGGTCATCACCCTCTATATCAATGGGGACTGTATTTACCGATCAATTAATCCGCTATTGGAAGGGTATTGCGTAAGTTTGCATCGGTTGCTTTACGACAGATCCGTCATATCTTTGCGTAGCTCATGAAACTAGTTTAGTAAGAGGGCTAATTAAAAACTATGCAAAATCGTGACTGAATCAGTCATAACCCACTGGAACCGCGCCTTATTTGTGGCAAATGTAGTAGTTGTATTATTCAGTGAAAATTACAGAAGAGTGTGATTCACTGCAAGTTTCATATTGTGTTCAACTCCCCACTTCCCATTCTCCAAAAATTCAGAAGCCTGACCCGAAACACTCAGTGCCGTACTATTTTTTAGCCTTTCACATCCAATGCTTTACCAATGAGTAACTTTAAAGTCAATGGGGAGTATTAACATATACCCACACAACAAGCATAGGTGCCACATCCCCAGTCACAAAAGTGGGGGTATTCATCCACCTAAGTACACATGTAGTAACTTAACCACTTGGTTACACCACAGAAATGAGCTTTGAAGCTTCTCCTGTGATTATTCCGTATCTTATTTATTAATACATTTTGGTCACTTGTGTTGTACATTTTTACAAAACACAAAATGTCTATAGCAGTTTTTGGTGATGCCATTATCAAATATATAAGCATTACTAATTACTCCTGAAAATACCAGAAAAGGGCAAAATATGATTTTTCTTAAATCTAGTTTTTCACGTCTTTCTATGAAAATGGGGCAATCGAGGGCGCTATACACTTACAAATCAGACCCTATGGTAGGCCTATATGGCAAATTTTGGATGGAGTTTTTCTGGGTTTTTTTTGCCGGAAGATAAGAGCTCTTCTTGCGTTCCCTACTTTTAATCAGTTGTCAAATTTATCGCCACTTGCTTAAAAAAAATGTGGTCTAAAAATAAAGGGCACAATTTGCATGGAATAAAGTACTCTTAGTTTCAAATATACAATTACCCAAAACAAATTAAAATAGAATACAGCAATACATAGCAACAACCATAACTGATTTATTTGCTTTAATATGAGTCAGTCATGGGTGTTCTCATGACTGACATATGACCTGATTGACCTCGTCCTCATCCTCGTCGGTTGTTCGTACAAACAAATTCAGAAATAATCCTTACAGTGGAGTTGATTCTTCAGTTTTGGAATAAGAAAATAATGCTTTATAACATATCCACAAATCAGATTTTTTCATCAAGATTTCACTGTTATGTGTTAAACCAATGGCGACATAAAAATTGGGGTTTTCTTGGCCGCCAATGTCTCATTTTCATAAATAGGTGATTGACGATACACTTCTAACCCGTGGAACCCCTTAAAACTACTTTGGCATCTTACCATGAGATGTTCACCGATGAAGATGATCCAGAAGGAAAACATCATTGCATAGAGGGCGCCCTGTCTGAGATCACTGACCAAGAGCATACCTGGTGCTGGCACCCAGATGGATATCCATTCTAATGGAACTACAAAAGCATACAAACAACAGTCAATTATAGTGTATTCATCTTCCTAGAGTCAGTGACGTCAGCACATTTAGGCAGATGTTTTGTGTGTGTATCTTTGCCCCGCCTTTATACATACGTGGGGGTGGGCCAGCGCTTTTAATTGATGCCCACAATTTAATGCTGTGACCACTGCCTAACGCACTGACATTACTGACTCAATGAAAGTAAAAACACTGTACATATTTGTGGGATATGTAGATATGATGATCCCCTTTGAGAGGATCCAATGTTATGAAGGAGTCTTCAATTTGCCAACGAATTGGTTACATAACTCCCTGGTTACTGGATCATGCACCTTTTGGAATGTTATTGCAGGCTGTAGACTTTGTGTAGTGATCATTTCGATCGTGGTGCGGGACTCAAAAGCGTGATCCAGTTGACATAGTAACGATTGGATTACACGTAACACTTCGCTAGCAAATTCACTGAAGATGGAAACTTTTTGACCCAAATATGCAAGATGGCCTGTGCAAATTATAAATGGGCAAATGTGGTAGTACAGTGATAGAGTTTTTCTCCTTGACCACCATCCAATAACAGCATTTAAACTGCTTGTACCTAAATATGTATATTAGTTCATTACCATAATTATGGATATAAATATTTGATATTTACATAGTACAGGGGTGTCCAACCTGCGGCCCACGGGCCATTTGGGGCCCGCTAAGAGCTTGCATGCGGCCCGCGAGGTACTCCCCAGAACAAATAAAATGTATAAATATTTGAAATAATAGATTTTTTTTTAAATGTCATTTGATTTAGTTCAATTTCCTTAATTTGAAACTGAACTTTTCTAAAAATTGTAGAAAAATTAGTCCAATTTCTTAAAACTTAAGCCTTTTTTTACCAAATTTGTTAAAATGGTCAACATTTCTCACAAAAAATGGAAATTTGTCTTTAATTTAGCCAAAAATCTGCGTTTCTGCTGTACCAATGGGTCTCCTTTTTCGGCAAAATTGGCATAGATGTGGATCCTACAATGTACTTCCAGAATCTCGCAGACACGTCAAAAGCCAAACTTCAGCCCCCTTTTACTTGCTTGCGGCCCGCTATAGATGTGGATTCAACCCTTGCGTCAGAAAGGTTGGACACCCCTGACATAGTACATTCCTAGAGCCAGACAATGACATACCATCCCAATGACTTTGGTTTGAATTAGAGCCAGACTGCCAATAACAGTGCTGAAACTACTTGGGTCAACATTCTAGGTTAACATTTTCACCCAGATGGTCCTTTGAATCAATCCCATGATGCATTGCAATGTGCCTATGCTGTACTGTACTAAACTCGTGTCAGTATTTAGGGATAAAAAGTGTTCCAAAATTTTAAGATCCACGCGATATTTCATAATCATGCTAAAAATTCCCTAAGTACTACAGCTTTGTGGGCTAAAATGAGCGTTAAAGTCATGGTTTTTATGTGTTAAGAATAGAAATTTTATGGGGTCACATGACCCTATTGAGGTGAAATTTCCCAAAACTGGTGCATTGTGGGATTGACTCAAAACACCTTCTGATTTTCACCATAAACCTTGTGCATTTTATCATAATTATCAAAAATCTAAACTTGATATCAACATAGTAGTCATAGTGCAGACTACAATCTACCACTCAATTAAGGTTGCTTTGATTTGGAGTCAGATTTTGCCAATAACAGTGCTCAAACTGCTTGGACCTATATATGCAAATCAATTCCAACCCTAAACTCTAACCCAGGCCTAAGCCTAAACCCTAACCCTAAGGATCGAGCCAATAAACCTTAATTCAATTCGGACTAATGACCCCTATGCTATATTTGGATCAATGAACCGTATGCTCAATTTGGACTAATGACCCTTCAGATCAATTAACATTTCGCTCAACTCACACTTACGACAATTCAGACCAATGAACCTCTTGTTCAATTCAGACTATCAAACCTTTCGTTCAATTGTGATTGATGACACCTATGCTATATTCGGACTAATGACGTTTCTGTCCAATGGACCTTATGTTCAATTTGGAGTAATCAACCTTTGGACCAATGAACCTTATGCTAAATTCAGACTTAAGACCCTTCGGAATCAATTCGGACTAATAACCCCGATCCACTATCCCAGTAAGATAGTTTGATTTGGGGCCCCATATACACACTGCAAAATTTCTTATTTCGACAAAGATTAGTTAATCTTGATTAGTTAATATAGCATGTGTAAACACTACACTTAATTAAGATACAATTGCATACACACTAGCAGAAAACTAACAAAGACTGAAACAAGTGTGCTTATCACCAATAATTCAATGAAATGGGGTACGCACTAGTAAATCTCATAATCGGAGCTGATTTGTTTCGTTGAATTCACCAAATTCACTAGGAGACAATGTAAAATAATATTTTGTATGCTTTAAAGTTTTCATGCATGGCGGCGGCCAAGCCTTATTCAATATAGCAATAGAATCAAGAAAGTTTATAGCAATGCAAAATGCAAAACAATAGATCGATTTTTACACTTTGCAGTTGGCTAATGGTGTTCCTCCCCTTGGTGTCGTCGTGGCCCAAGTGCTGCCTCGTCCTGGCCATTATAAAAAAATATAGGGGAAAAAAAAAAAAAAAAAAAAAATTTACTTTTTGGAGTTAATGATGATCAGGCAATTGCAATGAATTTGATTTTGCTATTGAGTAGATTTCATATATATAAAATGAAAATGCTAGAAAGGCACCCTTCGCTTCAAGCACTCAAAATTGAAATTAAAAATTATTATGAATTAGAAAAATATACATCTCTATGTAATAATAAAATGGGCAAATTTTATAAACGATGGGGAATATTTAATGGACTTTGGTAGAAGTAAATATTTGTAGTATTAGACCGTTGAAAATATGATATTTATGTGCTGTACTATATTTGTATGTTTTATATGTAAAGAATGAAAAATAAAGTTTGTTTCCCTCTGTGGAAAAAAAAAAAAAAGAATTCACCAAATTTAATCTTTGTTAACGCTTCGTTGAAATAAGAGATTTTGCTAGTGTGTACAGGGTCTTTGCCAATAACAGTACTTTGCTTGAACCTAAATATGTAATCAGCTAAATATGTAAATGATATTTAGACAGATGCTTTTATAACCACTAAACCACAATTGTTAGGTGATTCTTTGATACTTAAAACTTATTCACTTTCTTGCAGTAGCACTTTTAATCCCCAAAATGGGGTTCAGTTGCTGGGGTAATGATCATTATTTTAAAAATGGGAGATTTTTAACCACTAAACCACAATTGTTATGTGATTCTTTGATACTTAAAACTTATTCACTTTCTTGTAGTAGCCCTTTTAATCCCCAAAATGGGGTTCAGTTGCTGGGGTAATGATCATATTTTTTAAACGCCCGTAATCTAATCAGTTCGAGAACTCTCCAGCCTGCTCCCTTCCACCAAGTTAAATCATTATACGCCTTACGGAACTCCAGAAAACTTGTACACAAAAAAAAAAAAAAAAAAAAAAGACAAAGATTAGTTAATCTTGATTAGTTAATATAGCATGTGTAAACACTACACTTAATTAAGATACAATTGCATACACACTAGCAGAAAACTAACAAAGACTGAAACAAGTGTGCTTATCACCAATAATTCAATGAAATGGGGTACGCACTAGTAAATCTCATAATCGGAGCTGATTTGTTTCGTTGAATTCACCAAATTTAATCTTTGTTAACGCTTCGTTGAAATAAGAGATTTTGCTAGTGTGTACAGGGTCTTTGCCAATAACAGTACTTTGCTTGAACCTAAATATGTAAATCAGCTAAATATGTAAATGATATTTAGACAGATGCTTTTATAACCACTAAACCACAATTGTTAGGTGATTCTTTGATACTTAAAACTTATTCACTTTCTTGTAGTAGCCCTTTTTATCCCCAAAATGGGGGTTCAGTTGCTGGGGTAATGATCATTATTTTAAAAATGGGAGATGTTTAACCACTAAACCACAATTGTTATGTGATTCTTTGATACTTAAAACTTATTCACTTTCTTGTAGTAGCACTTTTAATCCCAAAAATGGGGTTCAGTTGCTGGGGTAATGATCATATTTTTTAAACGCCCGAAATCTAATCAGTTCGAGAACTCTCCAGCCTGCTCCCTTCCACCAAGTTAAATCATTATACGCCTTACGGAACTCCAGAAAACTTGTACACAAGCCTTGCGGAAAATTTTTGTAAATTATGCAAATTAGATACTTAATTAGCATACTTTACACCCAAAATCTAATCAGGTCGAGAACTCATGGACCCGCTTCTTTCCACCAAGTTACATCATTGTAGCCCTTACGGAACTCCAGATAAATTCTACACAAGCAGTGAACACGGACGGCGGGCAGACAGACAGCATGACAGACAGACAGAAAAGTGATTACTAAGTCTCTGCCGAACAAGTTCAGGGGAGACAAAAATGGGAGATTTTTAGGAATAATTACTTAATACTTTGCACCTACTCTCTATCATGTACTTTATTCTGTTATTGGAATTAAGTACATGATACAGAGTGGTTACAGAGGAATGAATAATGCAATACGTGGATCCTGGGTTTCCTACCGGAAATCATTTTTTACCGAAATTCCTATCCCACAATGCACCAACGATGTACGAGAAGATAAAATAAATAGCGCATATATATTCTATGGTGTTTTGTGTCATACAGTCATTTTTCTGTCATAACTGTGCGAAAACAGTTTGCTGTACATGAATTTTACCAGTAACAAGTACTCTTTGATTGCCTTGTAATTTTTGCGCCACAAAATGTACGCGTAGTTTAAAGGAGGCGCACTAAACCGCGAGCGTGCATGGATGTGATGCATATCTACTCGTACATCGTTGGTGCATTGTGGGACAGGAATTTCTGTAAAAAATGATTTCCAGTAGGAAACCCAGGATCCACGTATTATGCCCATTTTTCAATATTCTACCAGAATTACACTGTACTTACAATTTAGGACACTGACAACAATTGCTAGAGCTAAGATTGTTCTGTAAGAAAAAAACATAAGGAAAATATAAGTAGATTAGTAAAATACATTTAAAAACTACTGCACTGTATTCAACACGTAAGCATACCAACCTCATCAGTATTGAACAAAACTTTAATCACAAGTACAATAACTGACCCCTGAATTTCATTTTTAATATCTGTACTCCCACATATGCTCAGTTTCAATACAAAGCAGGCTTTTTAATTGCTGGGCACCGGGCAATTTTACCCTATGTCCCCAACTTTTTTCGCCCAGTGGGACAGAAAAAAATGGGACCGAGGCGCCGGTTCCTTTCCTTACTATGACGCCCGGGTCTTGGTTATAGAAGCAGAATGACTGAAGAAAGAGCAGAATAAAGTTATGAAAATTGGTGTTTATTAGCATTTATGACTCCTGGTCCTGATAGAGTGGCTTCTAGTTCTCTGGAAATCGTAACGACCAGGAGCCACTTATTTCACATTTTTGGCTGCTGGTCCAAATTGACTTAAAAAAAGCATACCAAGCATGAACCTAATCTGTCCCTGCACTAAAAAGTTAGACAAAATTTTAACCAAAAGTGAAAACCACATTTACAAGAAACGACCCTAAGTGACCTCTGAATGACCTTTGACCTTAACACCAGTACCTCCCCACTGCATCCACTACTCTTATAAAATTGGATGCAACTGAGTCCAATGCACAAATTTATTGGTCGAGTCATGAGTTGAAAAATATCGGGCAAAGCGAAGCTGAGCCCGATATTTTTCAACTCATGACGAGACCAATAAATTTTGCATTGGACGAAGAATGGATCCAATTTTATGATTATTATGTTTTCAGAATCTTTATCAATTCAAGAGACAAAGGCAGCCTTAAACACATACCGTACCAAATAACTGCAGAGTCTCCCCATGCCTGCCATCCATGATGCCATAAATCATGGCAAGTCATGGCCATGAGATGCGATGCGATGTGATCATGATGTATGTGCATGGTACTAAACATGAAAATGTCGTTAACTGTGATTTCAAAATACACAACTTATCAACAAATTCCTAGTTCAGCAACCACGCCAGTGTAGTGCTATCATTACGGTAAACTAATACACAGTCACAGTGCCGCTGTATAGACTGCCGAGACTGGCCAGAGTGCTGTGATACCCATCAAAAATTGATCTGCCTCACTTGAAACTTGTTCAAAAGGTTGTCTTTTATAATAATCCCCAGGTTCAGAACCACGTCACTTATATACTGTCTGGTCTGTTGTCTTGAAAACCTGTTCTAACAAGCCATTTTGGATCATGTTTTCAACGACGTAATCATTCACTCGTTCCCCATGCGATCAACAAAATGGCATCGTTGGCGATTGTGAGATTTTGACCATCACTTACGGTCGAGGGTCAATCCAGTGATCCCTGGCAGAGATCCTGGTCGATATAAATAGTCTCGATACGAACTTGTGGAACACAATATGACCGGTAATAAAAAATGTACGTAATACAGCAGTTTTATCGGGAAATGGGGATTGATGCTTTAAAAAAGGACCAGGATTTGGATCCAACTTTATTAAAGTCGGGTCGTAGGAGACTTAAATTGGATTCAATATGTGAAATTCTTGGATTTACTGGTTGTGTACAAATGAATAGGATGGTAGATTCTGAAAACATAATAGTCCAAAATATTAGACTGGCCATCCAATATGACACAATATTATATAGATATCTTTTATTCTCTAATTAAAGATGGGTGACCCAATTATGGTACAACTTTTTCAAATGCTGTTTTCACCTTCACATGGAAGCATATAACCAAAAACATCCGATTACAAATTTGGAATTAATTCAGTCCAGCTGTTTGGGTATTAGATGCATAAATGTGTACCTAATTGGCCCACAGCGCTGTGTTTGTGTGATAGTGTTTATGTGTTTGTACAGTCGACTACATTTGGCGACATTTTTGTTCACAACATTGAAAGAAAACATACTTAAATTTCACTGAGGTAACTTTCCTCTGATACCAACATCCCGATTTAATTGATGTGAAGTGGGGTCATCGATAGGTAACCCCACCTTTAAGTGGAATGTACAACCTTGCACAAATTTCATTACATCATTTTAATTTCAGGGATATGTGTTGGTCATCGTATAAAAAAATAAAGCCACATGTAACATTGACTATAAATTGCATTAACTAGTTTTCCTGTAACATCAGGGCTGCTAACAATTTAGAGTTTCCTTGGCAAAATTTGTAGCTTCCTCCAGGACAATGCACTATTCATGAATGAAGAAAATAAATGACATACATCAAGGAAGTAACTTGGTTGACATGCATGTATCGGGTTCACCTTGGACATACAGAAAATATCAAACAACTCCTGCAAAATTAATAATAATCCAACTCTTAAAGCCACTATCAGTGATTCATCCGAAAGAGTCCAAATATTTTAAATTTGCAGGAATAGCTTAAAAGTGAAGGGCAAGTCTGTAAAATTATCGTAAGTTATTTTTCCAAGCGAAAAAATGATAGAAAAGGAGGAAAACAGCAGTGTCCAAAGATATGGACTTCCGTTGAATTACATCTTGCAGTAAGTGTCCGTACGGAGAGTAATGACTTAAATATCTGATTTTGTTCTTATTAGGTTGCTTTTGGGGTTGTAACTCGTAGGACATGTTAGGACACCTATTCTTGTTACAGAGATGCAAAAATCTATAATTTTTGATAATTTTTTAATTTTCGGATTCAGCAAATCACTGATAGTGCCTTTAAGAAGGCTCTACTGCATCTAAAAAAATGCAGAACCCAGTTTTGACCATCACTTTGTAATATTTACTCAATCAAGTTCCATCATCGGCTATCATATTTTTACAACACTGACACAGTATTGATTCATTTTTAGTCTAGGATTATTTGTACTCATTTAAAAGCATTTTTTATTTTTTTATTTTGAATTTTTTGAAAAAATCAAAAAATTGGATCTCTGAGCAACTATATACAGTCCCCTGCAGATGATGTAGGTGGATTATTTTAATT
The DNA here is from genome assembly GCA_023653785.1 of Ophioderma brevispina. NCBI lineage: Eukaryota > Metazoa > Echinodermata > Ophiuroidea > Amphilepidida > Ophiodermatidae > Ophioderma > Ophioderma brevispina. The sequence goes on from JAMKCH010009198.1 coordinate 82,066, forward strand.
AAAGGGGCATTTTGTGATCCACAACCTCGTCCCCCCGACTTACCTAAAAAAAGTTGAGATTTTATATCATCCTGACCGTTAGGCCTTAGTAATCCATGTGTACCTAATCTTAGTTACATGTAAATTTGGTCGTATCTGTAAGAAATTTGCAATTTTTTTAAAATAGACAGAAATTAAAGCACAGTGGCCTATGGGACCATGAGAAAAAACAATGCTCATTTACACAAAACCACAAGATCGGAATCAACTCAAATTTTGTGAACAAGCTTTTCCCAAGGATATCAGTGAACAATGAAAATAGAAGGTACTGGAATCACAAATTTAGTACATCTTTAAATAAAATACTTTGTTACTGATTTTGTCGGAAGATATTACTTACGATTGCTAACATGCAGTATAACTGAACAATTTTGTAATGATATTGGTCCTCCCCCCTCAGATTTTTGACCCAATAATAAAAAAAATAGTGTTGCCAGTAAACCTATCCATTTGCCGACACAATTTCAAAAATTTTACGGGTCACAGGGTGAGCTGGAAAATTTTTAAAATTATGTCAGCAAATGGACAGTTTGCGTTTTGCCTGGAACACCCCCATTGAAAATGATCTGGGAATGCCCCTGCATTTACCTTTCCAGCAAGTGTGCAGGTCTGTCTAGCATCATGACTCTCCTCCAGAACCACAACATTGTTAGCAATACAATGGGAAACAGTGCCGTCTTCAGACTCAACCACACCTTGGTGAAACCACCGTTCTGGTGAATCTCCTGTTCACAAAAAATAATCATACAGTATATCTGATTGGTTATTTACATCAGATATTCATTTCAATAGCCAGCTGCAATGCAGGTTTCAAATATTTAAAGGCGGACTCGGAGATTTCCCGAGGACGGTGCCCTCAATTTTCTAACAATTTGATGTTCCAGCCCATTTTATACCTTGACCTCATATGACCTTTAAAGGTGCAACGAGAGATTTTGAGGCACACAAATATTGTGTCATAATAGTAATTTCATATAGATTAGACACCCAATAGATTTCTTACCCTGTATTTGGCTAAAGAAATGCCTAAAAAGAGAGAAAAAAGGTGATTTTGATTTGCTTATATTTCAATGTAAAACATAGGCTGAATTTTGTATTTGCTCCTATACGAAATTAGAAAGTTCACAATTTTTGTACCAAGGAAACATTTTCAGATGGGGATGTTTTTGATGGAAAGCTTTACATCAGGGCAAAAATCAGTACTTTCAAATTTTTTAGGGACACCTGATATGTGAAATCTCTCGTTGCACCTTTAACCTTGATATGTGACCCTAACCACATCATCATATGAAGCTTTCCAAGGGGAATCTATGACCCGGGGGGGCCACTTGTATTCAAAGGTGGATATGATGCGTGAACATGGACTTTCAAAATGCACCCTAAACATGTATTTTCACCGACTAAAAAACAAGCTAAAACATACCCTAAACAAGTATTTTTATCTGTTTATGATACCCTCAACATGTACGCAGTACATTGAATCGTAAATATACCCTTTATTATCTTACTTTGCTTTACTTCCCAAGTTCCGATTACAATATTTTGGATGATTTTGATCCCTGCTTAATGAGATATAACATGACAATTTCAGGGTTAAGAAAAAACATACCCCTTTTTCCATATTTTGCTGTTTTTGACACCCTAAACGATGTACGCGCGTACATCGCCTGTTGGAAAAAAGACACCCTTTTTACGCGTTTTCTTGTTCACGCATCATATCCACCTTTGAATACAAGTGGCCCCCCCGGGATCTATGACCCAATTTCTGTAACAATTGGACTTTTACTTCTCGAATGGGAAACTTTCTTAGAAACAATCCTTTGAAAGCGGGCACACGGTCATATAGAATTGAGGACTGGTAGGTGTCGCCTCCCAAATTCTTGCAGGCGACGCAAAAATAAAAGTTATGACAAAAGAAAATGTTACAGTTACAGTTTTAATTGTAATACACGCTTCGGATCAATCAAGCAATTATGTGTATTGTGACCAATGTTTATACTAGAAGAATGCCCATCTTACATCATTTCTGATTGGCCAATTACATGATTTACGCATTAATTGACCATTTAAAATACCTCTTCTAAAATTATTTCTCCCATTGATTACAATGTCATTGATTTGCTCAATACCTGAAAGAGCATTCGTTTCAGTCAATCAGCAAATAGTTTCCAGGGGGTTAAGCTTAATTAACACCCGTGTTGAGGCACATGTGGTTCAGTGGATATAACGACCGCCTCATGATCCAAAGGTCCTGGGTTCGAGTCCCGCTGAGGCCAATGTGTTGTGCACTTGGGCAAGGCACTTTACCTCGCTTGCCTCTCTCTACCCAGGTGCTAAATGGGAAGCTGTTAGGAATATTTTCCATTGAGCGCCGCCCAAAGGTATGAGTATGCCTTGGGCATTTGTAAGGCAGCTGACATATTCTAGTGGCAGCGGAATAAATGTAAAAGCACTTTGATACACTGTGAAAGGCGCTATATGTCGACATTTATAACACAACTGACCACATCTGAAAGTAAGCCTTAAAGGTGCATATTCCAATTGTCTTCAGGACCCCGCTGTTTACCCAATGTTGTGTAGATTTTTATACCATATGAAAAACCATGTATTTTTCATTGTTTTATCAGCCTCCACGTTAATTTCTCTCCAAAGGCATGTTGTCAAGGCTGAACAAGACCCGTGGCTATTAAAAATAGTTTTATTAAGCCTGTTACGTCAATACATTTTTTAGTCTAACACATCAAACAACTCACCACAATATGCATATCTTGCAGTGCTCCAATGTCTGTATTGATTTGTATACCCTTCTCGTCTACAACAGGTAAGCGTATGTTGAGGAGGTAGTGTGAATGATGAACAGAGCTCAGCTCAAACAGCGGTATGGGGTCGCAATCATACTGGTAGCCATTAAATGTTTCCGTCTGTAAGAGAGTTATTAAATCAAAACACAACGCTGGAGTTTATTTTTTTGTATGGAATATATAGTAAAAGTTAGTTAGTTAAACCAAAGTTTTAAATCTGGTTTTTCCCTGTTACAGGGGTGGCCGGATACACCTCACACTCAGCAATACTGCTGTGTGAGGATTCATTGGAGCAAAAGATAATTGACCGGATGCCCTTCCTGATGCCAATCCACAGTTTTCGGCGGTGGGCCTAGCCTTGGGGCAACAATGCCCATCATGTGCTGGATGTGCTGGATGGCCGCCAATTGCTCGCCTGAGCTGACGCCCTTGTAGGTAGATCTTCTTTTTCATTCTGTCAGGGTAACAAGCTACCTTCCTCATCGATGGGGTGTCGGTTTAGCTGCCGACGACTCGGCCCTGGGACAGGTAGTACTGGTTAGGTTCATACCAGTAGCAGGCCCTGAAGGGAAACCTGACCTGACATAAAATTACATGTTTTTTTTCTCACCATGTTTACATGTAGGTGCTACTCTGGACAGGTTGCTGCTTCTTCTTCTTAAGAAGAAGACAGGGTGCTAAGCACAGTATACAGGGTAAACAAAAAAAAAATAACTCTGATTTGCCTGAACTTTGACCTCGTTGAGATCAATAAATCATTGAAGAGGAGCCTTCTATTATTTGTGCATATAATTATAGTCATGGACAGAATAAGGCAACCATACAACCGGCCAATTGCACGTCCGACGTAATTTGATGGGGCAGAACAAATGTCTGCCATGAATAATAATCGGTGAACAGTTCAAGCTAATGAAAACAAAAACGTGAATTATTGTGTTCATGAGTTGAAACCGGACTCAGATAGCACGTTTTTTAACATTTTAAAGCATATTTTGTTTGAACATGCTCCGTCCATATTACCCATTCAAACCAATCAGAGTCCACGTCATGCTGATTGACAAACGCGCAATTGGTTGCCTAATTCTGTCCCGACTATGATACTAATACGTATCATTTTTAATTACCATCTTTAAAATTGCATGTTCCGATCTTCTTTGGGACCCCCAGGATTTACCCGGAAGTAGTATTGATTTTGGTATCAGATGAAAGGCTGTATTTTTCTCATTGTCATCCTGAAATTTGAACCCACAAATCCATTTCATTCCCAAGATATAAACAAAAAAACACTGTATTTATGGTTAACCACCAATATTAGCACAGTATTGGATAGGGCTTTGCAATATGCATTATTGCTTCTATATACAATCGAAACCGCAAGTTTGTTTCCCACGGTACTTGATGGGGCTTATATGTGCAAGTGCCAGGCTCTCATATCAAGTAGAGTACATGTACACAATAGACATAAATCGGAACAAGCACAATTAAACAAGTACAACTTTTTTGTTTACAAATACATACAATGATTTTGTTTTCTTTTCGTATTTAATCAAAATCTTATTTACAGTGTAAACTGTAAATTAACCAGTTAGTGCCCTCTTTTAAAGGCTGACTCAGAGATTTTTTAAATATGTTTTTTTGTGTATTTATTAAAAATAGTCAACTAGAACTAAAGAAAGTCAACTAAAATGCCCAATTCCAAAGTTTGAGATGAATCGGATTTTGGTTTTCGTACAGTAAACATTTATGTGTAGTATACAGTGCCATAGGCTACTGTGTATAACAAAATTCTGGATCTGGAAATTTATAACAAAGTTGTGATTTTCTATATGAAGGACTTCAATTCATGTGATTTGAACTTAGCTATTTCACATAGTGATTAGTATATGGACAAGCATTATGTATATGCAAAAAAAGGAAAATAGAGGGCGCCCTCCTTTAATGTGCTGCCATCCTATAAATGCTGAGGGAGACAAGATTCACTTTATACTGTGTTCGTTCTCAGGTGCAAGGGTGACGTTATGACGCGACTCTGCATTTGCTCTAGCATTTCAATTGTGCTGCCTTTATGCGTGTGCCTACATGTAGATGCTGCAATTCCGATGTTATAGGAAAAGAAAACTAACACGGGGGGGGGGGGGTACTCGACCCAAAATTTGGTACGGGTGTGCGTTCGCCGGGTAAAAAAATCAACCCATGTTTATAGTGACCAAATTGTACAAAAATATGACCCATTTATATAGTTGGTTCCGAAAATTCGACCCATTTATATAGTTGGCCTTGAAATTTTGAACTATTTTCATAGTAATTTTAGCAAAATTGGCCCATTTTCATAGTAACTTTTTCCAAAAATCAGAAAATCAACTTTTTTCATTGTGATTTTAGCAAAAATTGGAAAAATGGACCCATTTTCATAGTAAAATGCACCCAAAAATTGAAAAATGAACCCATTTATATAGTAGCAATGACCTCAAAAAGTGACCCATCTTTATAGTAGCCTGGTGGGAAAAACGACCCATTGTTATAGTAAGGCGTGAAAATGTGACCCATATCAGCGGCACATATGTACCTACCCTTTTCCACTGAGTACCCCCCCCCCACAATAAATTTAGTATTCTGCCACCACATCCTTCAACATGCAGTTTATTCCGTTGAGGCTGCCGAATTCATTGGGTGGTGGCACAATACAAAATTCTTTCCTTATAACTATGTTTATTTTTGTAAACATCAACAACTTCTTGTGCGGACATCCATTGGCATTCAGAGTCATCAAACACTGATGGAATGGTAGAAATTTTTGTACAAGTTGGAGAAAATTTTCAATCTTGAATGCCTTTCTGACTCATGTTACCTGTAAAAAACTTAAATCATTAACCTTGATTCATCTATTGTAAAGGATGATTAAAGTTTTCATTAAATATGAAATTTCTTCAATTTGCTCGCAAATGACATAAAAATAACATACCCAAAAACAGATAGGGCCATTAATAAGAGACTAAAGACATCAAGGTAATTTGTAAGCTAACTTAAGTTAGCTGACTTGGGCATAATCATTTCAGGTGAGGGCTAATTTATATAAGCTTTACAACCATGCAAAAATATCAATTTGGAAAAATCTTGAGGTCGCACTATTTTTTCTAATGTGTCAGTGTCTCTTTAAGAAAGCCATTGGACATGTCCAGGCAAATGGCACAATGGGGTGGGGATTTTTTTTACTGGGAGTATACATTTATACAAATACAGCAAGGCATAGTAGCCTGTAAGGGTTATGTGATGCTCTAAGTCCCCAGATCACTGTTGAAGGGAAATGCATCAAATTTGCATGCAAATTAGTATTTATTAAGGTGTTGGCATTATGATTTGGTTTCTAAGGAGTACGCGCAAGCCGACTTTAACAAACTCGGAGATGAGCAAGCGTGCATTCGTTTGCAATTTTAGCGTCGTGAGTGATTTTCCCCCTCTGCGTTTACGCGAATTTGTAAAGCGTCCGTAAAATCGCGTAGAAACCTGATGTTGCTTGGACTTTAAGAACACGCCTGATTAATTACGCATCTCACCTTTCACGCACCCATTTTTTGTTTTGCTGCGTGACATATAGGCGTAAAATAACGCGAGATGCAGCGTCTCTAGTGAAGACAGAAATTTCCCTCTTAAAATGTCCTTTTTCGACAATTTTCAGGAAAACTAATACGGTGACACCATTTTTTTATTTTGGTATTTTCAAGTATGCAACTTAGACCTAAACATATGTGAAAATCAGAAAAACGATCGGCCCTTTGTTATCTTTTTGGGGCACTTTAGTATTGGTGCATCACATTTTCCCATAGAGTTGCGTGGTAAATAATGTAAAATTTTGAGCAAAAATTTCTTTTCTCAAAAACGAATTAGGTAAGCCATATTTTTTTTATTTCAGATTTGTTATCAGCACAAATGAATATATACTATACTACGTGAATCAAAAAAAATGTGCAAGGATGAAAGATGATCTTGACCTTAATGCAACCACTATATCATAGATTTGTTGTTGTTTTTATAAAACACATCTAATATACTTCCAAATGTTGAAAAAATGAAAGAAATCGATTAAAAAATAAGTCAGATATGACCAATTTTGTAAACACACCCCTTTTTTTCGCCATTCCAATGGGATTTACACACATTAAACATGTGTTTGTGAGAATGTAAAAATATCAATATCATGATACCTTTGTCAACTTAATGCTACATTTTCTTGATTATTTCAGCTACGGATTAGTCAATGAATTTATTTAGACCAATGTGCCAACTGATGACGAATCCAAACACCAATTCACCTGTTGCAGAGCAAGAAAACAAGATCTTCCCATTGTTTAGGATATTGCAAAGAGTTTAGTTCCTTATTGGCATAACCCTTTTCATTTACACATCAAGATTAATTGGGCGAGGTTTTGTGTGAACATTAAATTCTTTTTGAAGATCAATGAAGGAGACCATGGCTTTTCATATCAATTAAACAAAATAGCATGGGTCATCATTACTTTCATAATGCTATGCCCCGTATATC